>CM060090.1:2436611-2666948 GCA_030522485.1 Stenchaetothrips biformis
TGGCGCCTACCTACCACTATCTCATCTTGGTGACGCCCCTAAACACCTCCCGGGGGCGGAGAATGCGAATGACACGAGAAAGGCAACATGAGAAAGGGGAATATAGAGGCGAGGCGACGACGAGGGAACAGGCAGAACAAGGGGAGAGGTACGCGAATGATTGGGGGCCTGCATTAATGAAATGCGAGGCGGGCTGCTCAAACATGACCCAATTGTGCTGTCGTGCTGCCAGGGCTGCCACACTGTGTTCTACGCGCCCATTCGACTGTGTGTCCCCCTCTCTCTCCCCCCGTACCCGCACTGTTATTTTTCTCGGATGGCGATGGCTGTTCTCTCGGTTCCACATCACGCGCGCGTTGCGAAAGGCAACACGCTGTCGTAATTAGGACCGGCAAATTGTTGTTTTTGTTGTTGTTATTGTTGTTGTTTGGTGGAGTGCGCGCGCGAGGGACTTGATGACGCGGCGTCCGTATAAACTTTTAAACAGCGGCCTCGGAATGGTTTTACGCGTGCTGCTGTATGAATTAAATTTGTTTGCCTCCCGACGGGCCGTGCGTGCGAGCGTGCGTGTCTAGTTGAAGTGCTGCTGCCGGGGCGTGATCGCCGCAAACTTTTGCGCCGCCATGGGGATTCTGCGGCTGGCCGCACCGGCAGGGCAGCCAGGCAGGCAGCCAGGCAGCCAGGCAGGCAGCCAGGCAGGCAGCCAGGCAGCCAGGCAGGCGTGCTGTGGGAGTGACGCTCCCCATCGGAGTTGCCCCAACCATTCTTTTTCCGCTGCGTTCATTCCAGTTTGATCGAATTGGAGCGCTACTTGCCGCCACATGTTAGCCTGCGGAGTGCGGACGTGGCGCGCTAAGCGCTCTCCCCCTCCCCCTCCCCCTCCCCCTCCCCCTTCCCTCCCCCTTCCCTCCCCCTTCCCTACCCCTCTCCCGTTAAGCTGCCCCGCCTGCCGAAGCTGATGCCCCCCCGTGTATTTCCATGTTAATTAGTTTTTCGACCTCCGCTTGTCGCGGCGGGAGTGGCGTCCGGTGGGTGGGCTGGGCTGCTGTAGGCTGCTGCTGGGATTGGAACCCGCGCGCCCATCCCGCCATCCCAGCTGCAGGACTGTCGCAGACTGCATGGCGAGGACCACCGCTTTTCAGGAGTGATGCGTCATTTTTGCAAAGGTTTCTACTTTGTTGCGGTGAAAAAAAAAAAAAAATGGGGGGGGGGGCACTTGGCTGTCGGGGAGGACAACGTCGAGGACACTGCACTGCGCGGTCCACTCGACGCGCCAAATGTCACACCGACTGGGCGAGTCAAAGGTCGAGTGTTCCTCTCGCCGCCGGTCGCCGCCGCCGCCTCTCCACGGGATGGCTCTCCAGCGCGTCAAGGCTGCCACGTGGAATATTCGCCGGCGGCCGCACGGCGCGGTGGGTCATAAGACCGTCGAAGTGGCGAAAATTGAGACGCGTTTTGAGCTCCAGGGTCCATAAATGGGACTCGAATCGAACGTGTGACCCCACCAATGGATTGCTCTCCGAACGAGGAATCCGTCGGTGGGGTCACACGTTCGATTCGAGTCCTATTTAGCGACTCTGGAGCTCGAAACGCGGCTAGAATTTTGGCCGCCTCAACGGTCTTATGATGACCCACTGTGCACCGCGTCGACGCCGTCGTCGTCCTCATGACAGTGGTGCACGGGCGGGGCTCGAAGGCGAGAAGCGTCGGAGGGGATCCCAGCGGCCGGCGGTCTTCGCAAATTGAAACAAGTTTGGCATTGTTATTGTTTGGCCAGCCCTGGCCAAGTTTTGATCCCCTCCGACGGGCTGTAGTTGCGGACGTGCCCGGCGGGCCGCGGCGGGGCGGGCGGGGCGGGCGGGGCGGGCGGGGCGGGGCCGCGAGGGCCTGCCGCACGGGGGGCTTTGCCGTCATCAGCGCACGGCCGGTCGTGGCATGGTCCTGCCATGGTCGTGCCACGGTACCCCAGGGCCCGGGGCACAGTGGGCCAGAAGACCGCGCATGCGGCCCAAATCCCGGACGCGTTTCGAGCTCCAGAGTCGCTAAAGGCGACTTAAATCGAACGTGTGACCCTACCAATAGATTGCTCTCCGAACGAGGAGCCCATTGGTGGGGTCACATGTTCGATTCGAGTCCCATTTAACGACCCTGTAGCTCAAAACACGACTATACTTTGGGTAGCCTGAGTGGTCCTCTGGCCCACTGTGCGGGGCCAGGCGACGCGGAGGGGCGACCGTCCCTGTCACTAAACGAATCCCTGCAAAGTTGGCGTAAATAGCGCCGGCTTGCGAAGCTTGCGCCAGGTAGCTTCCCGGCCTGCAGCGAGCCAGCCCCCTTTGTGCCGCGCGACCTTACCCGCCCCCTCCATCGGCGCCACCTCGTTGCCGGCGGCAGGTTGCTGTCGCACAGTGGGCCAGAGGACCGGTGAAGGCAGCCAAAACTCTAGACGCGTTTTGAGCTCCCGAGTCGCTAAATGCGACTCGAATCGAACGTGCGAACCCACCAATGGATTGCTCTCCGAACGAGGAATCCAATTGGGCCATACGTTCGATTCGAGTCCCATTAAGCGACTTTGGAGCTCAAAACTTGTCCGGAATTTTGGCCGCATCAACGGTATTCTGACCTTCTGTGTGTCCTAGTAGAAATGATTTGACGGCACCAAGAAAATCGACCCAATTATAGTCCATGTGACTTGACTTTGTTGCCGAGAGTGTTGTGTCGTCGTCACGTCACCTCGCTGGAGACTGCTCCAGTGCGACCTTTTCGCCAGGGCTCTTGGCGAGCGTTTTGTGTTCCAGGGCGGCGAGGTCGTCGGCTCGCTGGCCGTGGCCGACCGAAAGTGAATCTGCGCGGTGCGAGACTGCGTGTGCACTGCGTTGCACGCTGCAGACGCGAGCTTCACTCTCTGGCTTCCCCCTCCCCTCCCCCGGCCGGGCCAAGCAGCTCCTCCCATGCACCCCATGCGAGCCGTAGAGCGCACAGTGGGTCAGAGGACCGTTGAGGCGGCCAAAATTCTAGACGCGTTTTTAGCTCCAGAGTCGCTAAATGGGACTTGAATCGAACGTGTGACCCCACCAATGGATTGCTCTCCGAGCGAGGAATCCATTGGTGGGGTGAGACATTCGATTCCGAGTTCAATTTAGCGACTACTAGAGCTCAAAACGCGTCTAGAATTTTGGCGGCCTCAACGGTCCTCTGACCCACTGCGGATCGACCCCTGGCCGTGGGGCCGCGCCGTACGTGCCCCGCCGCCTCTGCACTCAATCCCGCTGACTTTACACTGACTGGGCCGCCGACAATGGCGCACGTTTTTCTGCCTTGACTGGGCCGAATGTTGCAGGAGGAATTCTTTCCGTTTTTTTTGTTTGCCGTCGCGGCGGAGGGCACGAGAGAAGCTAGTTGATGGGGCGGGGCGGGGAGGGGTGGTGCGGTGGTGCCTTGCAGGCAAACGTGACCCGCTGCCGCCGGTGGCGCTGCTACGGCTGTCCGGTGCACTGCGGGGAGGGGGGGGGGGGTGCACGTTGCGGGGGTCATGGCGGCGCCCCGGCTCGCGCTCCGTTTACACACCTGCCCCGTAAACTCGCACGCTGCGCACGCGCTCGGCTCACTTTGGGTTTGTTTCTTGTGTTGCAGGTACTATACGTGCTGCTCCGTGTGACCGGGCCCGCTGTGCGCTCTGCCGCGTGGTCTCGGTGCAGTCGCGCTGCTGCTGCTGGACGTAATTGGCTGCTAATAAAGGGCAGCAGTGAAAGGGAAACTCGGCGAGGCGAAGGGGGAAAGGGCTTGTAGGGCTTTGGAGGGTCGGCGCCTACGCCTAGTCCCTAGTCTCAGGCCATGTTGCCCGGCTTGCCCATTTTGGTCCAATGAGCTGCCCCCCCCTCCCCCCCCCCCAACACACACACCGCCCTGATCGCGAATCATGCCTACGGCTTTAATTACACTGGCCGAGTTCTGCTGTGGGTGGAGAAGGGGGGGGGGATGCGTCCGGCCCAATAGCTCTGGAGCGTCGCTGCGTGTCCCAACAGACGCAACGTACCAATAATTAAACTTTTTTTTTTTGCCTTGGTTTGCATGGGTATTTGAAACCGCGCCGGCCGCCCCGAATAGGAAATGTCAACAGTGGTTACCGGCGGTCGTAAAAGGTCGCCCCCCCCCCCTCTCCCGCTTAATGCTTACGCCGCGTCTTCCGCTCGGCCGCAGCGTGCGGCGCTCTGCAATGCTTCCTTCCTTCCGCGGTCTGTGAACGAACGGCCTGTGCGGCGCGGCGCCCGTTAATAGTGGTTAATAGTCGACTAATGGTTGGAATGAGTTGTCGCGTTGCGTCACCGCGCCGCGCTACGCCGTCTTTTCGAACGCGGAACACGGCCACGGCGCCCCTCCATCCCTTGAACGGTGGGCCAGAAGACCCTTGAGGCGGCCAAAATTCTAGACGCGTTTGGAGCTTCAGACTCGCTAAATAGGACTCGAACAAAACGTGTGACCCCACCGATTGCGCTCCAAACGAGGTATCCATTGGTGGGGGTCACACGTCCGGTTCGAGTCCCATTCAGCTACTCAGGAGCTCCAAACGCGTCCGGGATTTTGACCCCCCGCCACGGGTCTTCTGGCCCACTGTGCCTTGCCCATCGCACCTTCCGCTGCCCGCCCCGCGCAGAACGGCGACCCCCGCAAAGCCCTTTTGCATTAGGAGGGCCTCGTTTATCATTCACGCCTCCAGGAGGAAGCCGTTGTCGCGCGGCGCGCCGCCTTGCCTTGGGAGGGCCCAGGCCCAGGGTGCGGAGCCCGGGGTTGGAATGGAATTAGCGGCACGGCACGGCGAGCAGCCAGAGAACGCCGCACAGTGCGCTAGAAGACCGGTGGAGGCGGCCAATACTCTAGACGCGTTTTGAGCCCCAGAGTCGCTAAATGGGACCCGAACCGAACGTGTGACCCCAACCATGGACTGCTCTCAAAACAAGGAATCCATTGGTGGGGTCACACGTTCGATTCGAGTCCTATCTAGCGACTCTGGAGCTCAAAAAGCGTCTAGAATTTTGGCCGCCTCAGCGGTCTTCTGTCCCACTGTGCGTCGCGCACGGTACTGTAGTAAGTACAGGCCCGCACGGCAATCCCGGCCAGTCAGTCAGTTGCTGAAAGCAGCCGCTGCGTCTCAGCCAGACTGCGTGTCTGCAGCTCGGCTCAGCATGGAGGTGGCGGCGGGGGGCGGGGCTTTGGATTGTCGACTTCGGCTTGTCGGGGAAGGGGTAGCGTCGCTGGCGCTAGTGGGACCTAATTGAGGGAGTCCAGGCAACAGCTTTGCGGCGCGCGGGAGTTACCCAGTGCAGAGCCGCCCCCCCCCCCCCGCACTGCGGTGAGGTTTTGGCGCCGGCCGCTAGGTGCCGCCCGCGCCACACAAAAAGGGCATTTGTCGCGGCGGCTCGTCGACGGGGTGGTCGCGACCGCCGCGGTCGAACGATTGATTGACGGGTGTCGCCAGGACGCCGTCGTGCGTCCGAGGCCACTGGCCGACGGGTCTCACCACGGCGCGGCCGCTGAACGTTGCCGAGTCCCCAGTCTCTCTCTCTCTCTCTCTCTGTCTCTCTCTCTCTCTCTCTCTCTCTCTCTCTCTCTCTCTCTCTCTCTCTCTCTCTCTCTCTCTCTCTCTCTCTCTCTCTCTCTCTCTCTCTCTCTCTCTGTGTCTGTGTGTCTGTGTCTGGCCCGAGGCATTGCCAGACTCCATGCAGTGGGCCCACCCTCCGCTCTTCGAAACTCAACTCAATTCCCAGACCCCCGCAGACCGCACCAGAGGGGCGGCGGGGGCACCTGGCTCCCGGGGGCACGCGTTATGAATGGGGCGGGGTGGAGCGAATCGGAGAGACACAATAGAGACCTAGAGAACTAGAAGGCGCTGCGGATGTAGGGGGAAGGGGAGGGGGTTTTGGCTTGGGACGTGGCTACAGTTGCCACGGCGCTGTACGCCCTCGCCCCGCCCCGCCTCACCCCGCCTCACCCCGCCCTGCCCCGCCCCGCCCCGCCTCACCCCGCCTCACCCCGCCCTGCCCCGCCCCGCCCCGCCTCACCCCGCCCCTTGCCCCGTGAGCCTTTTTGCTCCTGGATCGTCACAATGCCAACCCCCCACCGGCCCCCGCCGCCAGCGTCGTCCAGGATCTGCAGCTTATTCATTACAGTAATGGTTCATTGGTCGTTTTCCCCTTTTTCTGCTTTTCCGTCGAGGGGCTTTCCCGAGAAACGGCCGAACGCGGCAGCGGCTCCACCGCGTCCGAGTGGAAGTAGTTCCGACAACATTGAAAATAAATACTGACGGTCCACACTGACGTCCGAGATGAGAAGGCGAGGCCGGCCCGGCAAGGGGAGGGTCCACACTGACGTCCGGACTGAGGGCAATTAATTAATGTAGAGGAGGGAGCACGGCGTGCCCACGGAGGCTGCTCCTCTGGACGCGGACGTGGGTCGGTGTGTGGAAGCCATCAGCGCACGGTGGGCTGGCCGGCGAGGAGTGCAGGACCTCCCCCCCCCCCCCCCGGACTGGAATGGAAGGCAAGGAGGGTCGAGGAGCGGAATGTGTGCTGTGCAAACGCAAGTGTCCCTTGGTCCATTTTGAAGGAATGCTTGTTTCTGCAGCCAGGACGGCGCGCGGAGCGTCGCACGGTGAGTGCACGCTGTGGCGCTAGCGCCGCTGTATGCGTTGCCTCTTCGTTTTCCACCCGCACCCGGCCGCTCCCTTCATATCGCCACCAATGTCTCCAGGCCCTAACGCACTTGGACGAGATTCCCGCCGGCGTCACGCCCCTCCTTTGTCACGGCGCCGTCCGTCTGTCCGTCCGTGCGTCCCTGACGACGCGTCCTTCTCCTGGAGGAAATGGCCTAATTGAATATTGGTGCTGCGACGGCGCGGCCGACAGGAGGGGCCTCGTTGGTGCGGGGGTCACACGTTCGGTTCGAGCCTGTTGAGCGACTCTGGAGCTCAAAACGCGTCTAGAATTTTGGCCCTCTGAACGGTCTTTTGGCCCACTGTGCCCCTCCCCACCCCCCCATGGTTTGTTGGAAACGAGACTGAAATCTCCGGGCCGCGCGTCGCCGTGGTTCAGCCCTTGCATTATTCCGGCCGGCCGGCTTTCCCACCGTGCAGGACCGTCAGCAAGGGCCGGCCGGGGCTAGATTATAAGAGTCGCGTCCAGTGAAAAATAAACCAAGACCCCAAAATGTTGAGACGATGGTGTAGTGGGGTAGGGGCCATGGTCGGTAGGATGTGCCCAAGCAGCGAGTGGACCCATCTCCTTTGATGTTCGAATTGCAATCGTGGAGTTTCTGGGCCTGGCCATGTCTATCCACTTGCTAGGGGGGCGCCTTTACTAGGAGCGAGACCACGGGCCGCCCACAACGTTACAAGAAAACAATCCTCGGCTGTCCACGAAAAGTGTGGCCTCAGAGAGTAAGCTTATTTCATAGTCGATCATTGCAATCAACGTTTTAATTTCATCACTGGCGGGATTTGAACCACGGTCGGTTGTGCGCGCGCCACGCGGAGCAGACACGCTACCGACTGCGCTACGGAAAGTCCGCCACCAGTGGGGCTGCTTGTCTGAGTATGCTTGCTCGCAGGCGACCGGTTCCCCCTCCTCCTCGGCGCGCCGGTGGTGGGAGTGGAGGGGGAAACGACGGGGGAGAGGGAGGGGGGGCGCCTCAGCGACCACGCTCGCATCGCGCGGCAACGTCATCGTGCGTGGCTATCTGTAAACGCTGCGGCATGACGGGGTATCGAACCCGGCCCCGCTCCCTCCGACACTGACACATTGTAATTCGCGTGTCGTGCGGCGCTGTTATGTCTTGGCAGCAGGTTTCCCCCCTCGGCGATGAAGCCCTGGGGCTGCGGGGGCCTGTGGTGCGCCGAGGAGCAGCGGCCCGGCGGGGCTGGTGACGCTGATGGAGTTGTCAGAAGCACTCAGTGTCTGCGCCGGGCTGCCGGAGTCCAGGCGACTCCGGGCCGCTCCGGACACGTCCCCCCCCCCCTGTCCGTGAAGTGCGTCAAGCTGGCCAAGCTCCAAGGGGCGCCGCGTGATCGGGCTGACACTGGCGCCGACGCCCGGCCTGCCGCCATTTCACAATTCGATTCCTGCATTTGGGTGTTGCTCGTCCCGCGCCGACCCTGCGCCGACCCTGCGCCGACCCTGCGCCGACCCTGCGCGCGGTCGCGGCTCGCGGAGTGGAGTGACCCTGGTATTTGCAGAGAGAGTGTGTGCTTGGGGTCGGGCGGCGCTGGCGGGCGGCGCTGGCGGGCGGCGCAGGCTGCGCACGGCCGCCGCGGGCACCACTCTGTAGCACACGGCGGCCCTCCAAATCATGCTCGGCTCGGGGGGCGGCCGGCCTGACGGCTTGACGTGCTCCCAGACGGACGGCCGGAGAGCTCGCCCAAGGTTGGCAGCACTGCAGACCCGCTCCGCCTGCGAGACGCGGCCGCCGTCGCTTCGCAGGCCAGCTCCTCTGGCGGCCCGGGGCCGTAAGCCTCTTAGCCGAAATTTAAAGAGACGCGCCGCGACGACCCGCGACCGAATTGCAGTGAATTTGAGGCGCTGAGTGGACGCGACGCCACGCCGCACAGTGGGTCAGAAGACCGTTGAGGCGGCCAAAATTCAAGACGCGTTTTGAGCTCCAGAGTCGCTAAATGGGACTCGAATCGAACGTGTGACCCCATCCATGGATTGCTCTCCAAATGAGGAATCTATTAGTGGGGTCACACGTTCGATTGGAGTCCCATTGAGTGACTCAGGAGCTCAAAACATGTCCGCGGGATTGTGGCTGCCTCAACGCTCTTCCGACCCACTGTGCTCTGCGTTCCGAAAGCGCACCGGCAGAAGCTGCTCCTAAGCGCGCCTTTTCAGGAGGGAATCTGGATAGTGCCGCGTCCTGGTCGCGGTCTTCCCGCCGCACTCTGTCACCGAAGTTGTCCCAACTCGCGCGCTGCTGCGTCGACCGACCGGTAACCCGATGAAATTTCACTCTAAAAGTAATTTAAGTTTCTGGTAATTTGGTTAATATTTCCGGCTTATTTGGGCGCGCGGTGCGGCCCCTGCCTTTAGGCAAGTGTAGTGGCGGACTCATTGAGCTGAATATTGGATGACAGCGGCGACAACAAGAAGGCGGGGCTCGGTGTGCCGCCGCGCCGTCGTCGGCCTTGTCCAAGTTTGGATCCGTCTCCAGGGGTCTGCCGTCGGCCTCACAGCCTTCTTGCTCTGCGTTCCGGCCGCCGAGGCGAAGCCAAGGCAGAGCGGCCCCGTCCACGCCAGCGAGTCGAGGCAACCCGAGTGAGTCAAGCAACCCCCTGGCAGCCTGGCAGAGACCCCCTCCCTCCTCCACAGCCCCGCGGCCGCGACACTCCATTTCCCCCGACGTGCGTGGCACAGTTGGACAGTGGGTCAGAAGACCGTTGAGGCGGCTAAAATTCTAGCCGCTTTTTGAGCTCCAGAGTCGCTGAATGGGATTCGAATCGAACGTGTGACCCCACCAATGGATTCCTCGTTTGGAGAGCAGTCCATTGGTGGGGTCACACGTTCGATTCGAGTCCCATAGAGCGACTCTGGAGCTCAAAACGTGTCCGGGATTTTGGCCGCCTCAATGGTCTTCTCTTCTGACCCACTGTGCGCGGTGGCATGGTGATGCCCGTCGTGGCGTCGTCCTGGCCGGTCCTGGCCGCCCGGGGCAATCAGCGCCGCCCGGGTGGCGGGCCCCTTTATTGCTTTTTTTTGCCGCCGCGTGCCAGCCGCGCCACCACTGCCAAACTACTGAATATTCATCGCACTAAAGCAGCTCGTTTACTTCCGGTTGCCGCCACTGCCGCGGTACCCGCCACTGCTTGCCTGCCTGGCTGTCTCTGCACCGGCGCTTCTGCCACCAGGCCGCCAGGGCGTCCCTTTTCAAATAATACATTAAAGAGGCGAAGAATGCGGAAAACTTTGGTCCTTTAAGACTTGGCGCGTGCGGGGCGCGGCACGGCGCGGCGCACCGGTAGAAGGCGGTGTTGGGCGCGGAGCGGGGGCTTTTGCATGTCGGGGGCGTGAGGAGTCGAGGGGGAGGGCCTTTGCGAATTTATGCGCGTGCCTCAAGGTTGGCATCGTTTCGCTCAGATTGGCGCGGCGCGGCAGGAGGGGGGTTCGGTGGTTCCAATCCTGGTGGCGGCGGCCGAGGCAGGCTGCTATTTGCTCGTCAAAATGCACCACTCGGATGGCTACGCGGCCCCATGTGTATCCCCTTTGCATGCCTGTGCCTTGCCTCGTGCGCGCGCTCACACACACACACACACACACACACACACACACACACACACACACACACACACGCACGCACACGCTCAGAGTGGATGGCGCTATGAAGTGCAGGGGTGGGTGGGCGCGATTTTCCCCTATCTTTCCCCGGGGTGGCGTTGGGCCGCCCCCCCCCTCCCTCTCTGATCTGCCGGCATCGGAGGCCGTTCGTTCGGTGATATACCAATCGCCGTATGGAAATGATAAATGCCGGCCCCCGGCAGCGCGGCAACGCGGACCGGCCGAGCAGCCAAGGAAGATGGAGTGCAGCGGGATCGCGCGGCGGGGAGGTGGGATTTGTGAGGAGGCCGGAGGACGGGGCCTGAGGTGCATACGATTACAGGTCCACTTTGTTACCACGGCGACTCTGTGTTTCGGCCCTTTCCTCTCGTCCAGCTGCCTTCGATGGCTGGGCTGCTGGGCCATGCTCCTACACTGTATCGATTGACGCTGCGTCCTGTCCTCCTTCGCGAGAGCGGCGGAGCGCGGCAAAAGCGCTTTCGGTCTACAAAGTAAGCCTGCCGCGCCCTGGGAGCACTGAATGTGTGTGTCTCTCTGTCTCTCTCTCTGTCTGTCTCTCTCTCTCTCTCTCTCTCTCTCTCTCTCTCTCTCTCTCTCTCTCTCTCTCTCTCTCTCTCTCTCTCTCTCTCTCTCTCTCTCTCTCTCTCTCTCTCTCTCTCTCTCTCTCTCTTTCTCTTATTTCTCTTTCTCTCTCTTTCTCTCTCTTTCTCTGTGTGTGTGGGGTGTCGCCCTGCTCGCCGGAAACCAGTCGTTGTTGGTCGTTGCTGAGCCGCGCTCACACGGACGCAAGACACACTCACACAGACGGACTCGCGGTGGATTTTTCGAACGCTGCTGTATCGCGGCCGATAAATCAGGGGATCAGCGTCAGGCTGCTGACCCCGCGGCGAGCAGCGACCAGGCCCTGGCCCACTGTGCCGCGGTCAGCCAGCCCCGCTCACTGTTCGGATTTAAAGTTGGAGGCCATCCCATCCGCGGGTCCTTGCTGCCCTTTGGGGCGATGCTCGCCGATAGCAGCCGAGTGACGACGACGCCAGCGCACAGTGGGTCAGAAGACCGTTGAGGCGGCCAACATACCGCACACGTTTTGAGCTCCAGAGTCGCTAAATTAACTGGAATCGAACGTGTGACCTCACCAATGGATTCCTCGTTAGGAGAGCAATCCATTTGGTGGGGTCACACGTTCGATTCGAGTCCCATTTAGCGACTCCGGAGCTTAAAACGCGTCTAGAGTTTTGGCCGCCTCAACGGTCGTCTGACCCACTGTGCAGCGCCTCGGAGCCGCGGCCGCTGCAGGCACGACCAATACGGTGCAGGGAGACGAAAAAAACGGTACAACGGTACTTCGGGACAAGTGAGACAAGTGTGTTGTGTTTTACAAGACGACGCTCCGCGCGCTGCGGCGCTACGGGGATAGAAGGTCGAAGCGGTGCGAACGGGACCTTATCAGGCGACACGGCGTGCCGCCTTGTCCAGGGAGTTCGTGACCTTTGCACTTGAACAATACCGTACTGCCGGCACGGCGATGCGGACGCCGGATAGCTCGCCCTCGCCGAGGAGGACGCCGCACGGTGGGTCAGAAGACCGTTGAGGCAGCCAAAACTCTGTACGCGTTTTGATCTCCAGAGTCGCTAAATGGGACTCGAATCTAACGTGTGACCCCACCAATGTATTCCTCGTTCGGAGAGCAATCTATTGGTGGGGTCACGCGTTCGATTCCAGTCCCGTTTAGCGACTCTGGAGCTCAAAACGTGTGCGGGATTTTGGCCGCCTTAACGGTCTTCAGACCCACTGTGCGCTGGCCGGGCATCTCCCATAGGCGCTTGTTGGCGCCCCGCGGAGCAGCACAGCAGGCACTTCTTCGGTTTCTAGGCGACTTGGCGGTCCTTTTGACGAACCCCGTAAGTGATGGTCAGCGGTTGACAGCATTTTTAATGACTTTTGACAGCCTGTGGACTCTTTGAATAGCCGCCAGGCAGCCTTTCTATGCGGTCCGTCGCGCCTATCGCGATTCGACCCGTTAATTCGGCGGCGCGGCTATGTCGGTGCGCCGCGCCGTGTCGGCTCAGGGCCCCGCTCCGATAAGCGGCGTGACCTTCACGACCCGCTGTAAGAACGAGCGGACAAAAGCCAATTTCGCTGCTGTAAAATCAGACCTGTCAATTGGCAGAGTTGAATAGTGGTGCTACGGTTTGGCGCGTGCGTTGCGGTGTCCCCGTTGTGGACGGTCAGGGACTGCCCGCCTATTGTCCCCGCGGTGCGGACTGCACAGTGGTGGGGCGGGCGTGTGGGGTTCCCGATCCCGTTGGAGCCACACGTGTCCGCGAAGCCAACGCTTTTCCTTTGCTCGCTTTTCGCCTTGGTTATAGTGTCGCGCACGGCGTCGCACAGTGGGTCAGAAGACCGGTGACGTGGCCAAAATTCTAGACGCGTTTTGAGCCCCATAGCCGCTAAATGGGACTGGAATCGGACGCGTGACCCCACCAATAGATTGCTCTCGAAACGAGCAATCCATTGATGGGGGTCACACGTGTGATTCGAGTCCCATTCAGCGACTCTGGAGCTCAAAACGTGTGCGGGATTTTGGCCGCCTCAACGGTCTTCTGACCCACTGTGCGTCGCGCGGCCTGCGGGCCTGCGGCATCTGGCTGCCTGCTCTGGCGCGTCAGATCGCGGTCCGTGGGAACCCGGAGTGTGGGTCCGGGTGGCGCGCTGCAGCACCCCCAGCAGGTGCGTGGGTGGGCGGCGCGGTGATCCTCCCCCCCCCCCCCTCTTTTTTTGCTCTCCCGGCTCCCGGCGGCGATCCCATTCGCTAGCGCTGTGCAGCGCAGTGCGCGCAGTGAGCCACTTTCATTCCCTTTAGCATTTGGCGTGGCCTGGCGCTCCGGCAGGCAGACGCACAGTGGGCCAGAAGACCGATGGAGGCGGCCCGAACTCGAGACGCGTTTTGAGCTCCAGAGTCGCTAAATGAAACTCGAACTGAACGTGTGACCACACCGATGGATTGCTCTCAGGACGAGGAATCCATTGGTGGGGTCACACGTTCGATTCGAGTCCCATTTAGCGATTCTAGAGCTCCAAATGTGTCCGGGATTTGGGCCGCCTGCGCCGGTCTCCTGGCCCACTGTGAGACGGCGTGCCCGGGCCGCACATCGATGGCCTGATGTATGCGTAGAAAGTTGACGTCGCGGATCCCGTGGCTGGCGTTGCGAGTACAATGGCGGGGCGCTCGTCGCGACCCTGGCGCACTCGGTGACGTCCTGGCGGAAGGAAGGAAGGAAGGAAGGAGAGGGGGGATGAAAGTGCAAGCCAACCGGTATTGAGTCATCGCGTGAGAGAGCAGAGCCGCCAGGTTGACCCGGGTCGCGGCTGGTCGCGAACCGCGCCGCATCCGTCGGTCGTCGGTTGGAAAGTTGATGATTAAGAACGTATCGGACGGGGCGTGGTGGCGTCACCGCCGCACAGTGGGTCAGAAGACAGTTCAGGCGGCCAAGATACCGGACGCGTTTTGAGCTCCAGAGTCGCTAAACAGGAGTCGAACCGAACGTGTGACCCCACCAATGGATTCCTTGTTCGGAGAGCAATCCATTGGTGGGGTCAGACGTTCAGTTCGGGTCCCACTTAGCGACTCTGGAGCTCAAAACGCGTCTAGAGTTTTGGCCGCACCCAGCGGTCTGGCCCACTGTGTGGGCGCGGCCGGACTCGTCGTCGTTTCGGCGGCAGGACTAGCGTATCGGGCTGACTGTCCGGAGGCCCCGGAGGCCCCGGAGGTCCGGAGGCTCCGGAGGTCCGGGGCGGCGGGGCGGCCCACTGCGTCTGCAGAGCCTCACAGTCACGTGACGGTGAGGCTCTTTAACTGCGTCTGAGAGGCGCGCTAATTGAATCCCGCTCTCCGTCCGCACAATGAACGTCGCGGCGGCGGGTGACGTTGACGACGACGTCCTCAGCAGGCCGTCAAGCGGCGGAGCAGCGCCGCCACGCGCCGCCCGCTCTGTCGCTTGTATTTGTCATGGAAATTTGCCTTGCGAATCTTGTCGTTCCCGCTCCGTGCTCGCGGAGATGACGGCGCTCCCTTTTTCCTTTTCCCTTTTCGCCGGGTACTATTCCCTTTGGCGGAGTTCCGTTTCCTGCTCATCTCCTGCTGGCCGCGGTGGAGCAGGCGACGCGGGCCCTGTTTATGTATGGCGTAACTCGGCGGACACAAGAAACAGAATGGATTTGGAAATGCCAGCGGCAGGCCTGGGCAGGCTCGCCACGGCGCCGCGCTGCTATCGGAGGCACGTACGCGGCGCTCGCAGCTCGCTCTAGCGGCGGCCCTCGTAAACATTATTTAGTGGCGACTGTCTTCAATTTATTGCCGGCTTCGGGCGGGATGGCGCACCGCCGGCTGGTCCGCCTGAAGGGGGCAGCGTTTTGTCGGCCTGCAGTGGAAGAGGGGCACCCGCCTCTGGACGCCCGCGGCCGGAACAGACATTCATTAAGGAAAGCGTGCTTTTTTTTTTTCGTTGGAAAATTTTGATAGGAGCGCAGTGCCGCTTCCGCGGTGAGCCGAGCCAAGGTTTGCCCTTTTGCCCTCCTGAGTGAGTCCCCCATGGCTCTGGTTCCGTCGCCAACTCTGCAACTCGGCGCGGCCTTTTTACGCCCCGTTCTTTTGTTGTTGTTTTCGTCGCTGGCTCGTCTGCATCAACAGACCGACCAAGTTTGGCGCAGAATTCTTATGAAAGTTGCATTTTGCATGAGGATCCTCCTTCATCGCGCTGTCGCGGTGTCTCCCTCGCCGACGGCCTCGCTCAGTGGGCCAGAAGACCGGCGGCCAAAACCCTAGACGCGTTCTGAGCTCCAGAGTCGTTACACTCTCAGACTCGTACTGCGTTTTTGTTTAATAACGTATTGACGTTTGTGCAAATGAGCTTATTAACATTTTTATTTGGAACAGTAACATTATTATCAATTTTGTCTTGTTATGAAAACTAGTTAAGTTAGCCTCTGTGCTTAATCGATTTCAAACAAGCCGTCACATGACTTGAAAGAGCCGATCAGGAACAACCCTGGTCTTCGTAATGTCAATATAACGATTGCCTCTTCGAATCGACTAAAACTACAAAAACGTCATCAACGCGCCGGAGGCGATGACGTCTAAGGCGTGCGACGTAATAGTCAGACCAAGAGAGGTCGACGAAATCTCTTCGTCGAAAATCCGACGAAACTTTTGTCAAAATGACCAACATTTAGTGGATGGAAACGTGAAAACGCGGACGAAACAGGCCACGTCGATTCGACTAAAATTTAGTGACCCCCTGAAATGACGAAATATTTTCGTCGAATCCACTAAGGCTTGGTCGATTCGGACTTACTTTTGGGACAGTGTGAGTTTTGGCCGCCAGCGCCAGTCTTCTGGCCCACTGTGCCTCGGCGACGGCCCACCCCCTGCAGCGTTTGCTTTGCGAGGTTGCCACGCTGGCGCCATTATCGGCATTAGGCTGGCCGACCCTTGGAGGGCCGACCCTAAGGGCCCCACCAGCCTGAGGTCAGCCGAAGGGTTGGCGACGTGCTCGTCACCTTAGTCCGGCCGGCTGGGCCTGCATGCCGCCTTGCCGCCGCACTGCGTGCAGAGGGAAACACAACGACAGGGTAGAGGCCAAATCGATTGAGTAAAAGTATTACCTGTGTGCGGTTGTCTTGCTCAAGAACGCTGTGTTCCCTGCGAGTTTGTGGGTCGAGTTAGTCCGGCGGGGCGGGGCGCGTGGTGTTGATTGAATCGCGGCATTGTGTGCCAGCCGCCGCGCCTCGCCCCGCCTTGGCCCGCCCAGTCTCGGGAGGGCTGCTAACTTTTTGATTCGGTTCCACTTGCAGTTTGTGCCTCGGCGGAGTGGTGTGGGCGGGCGTGTGCTAGCAGGGCAGGGGGGGGGAGTCTTTGTGGATGATTTGACCTCATCTCCAGCAGAACTTGGAGCCGAACGCGCGTCGTCTCTTGTCCGGCTACGAGGCGCTTCAGCGTCGTCGGGTCCGCTGTGTCTGAAGAGGCGGGAGCGAGAGGCAGGCAGGTTGACTACGATGCCAGCAACGCCAGGACTCTGAATCGCGGTCCTCAATAATTGAACGCCTTGCCTTTGCACGTGCGAGGGACGAGGCGGGGCCTCTCTATATTTTATTCCTGTCTCATCCGCGATCCGCGAATCTGCTCGTGTGTGCCTCTCCACACACGTGTGTGTGTGTGTGTGTGTGTGTGTGTGCAGGCCGTGCGGCTTGGAAAAGGGGGGGGGGGGGTCGCTGACGCGGGTCGCGAGGTCAGGAAGGGTATTAATGCTCACTGACGCGGAGAAAGCCAGGAGGGACGCGAGAGGCTGTAGCAACAACAACAACAACAACAAGAAAGAGCCAGCAACAAGACCGACAAGAAGACATTTTGCACAAATTCTCTCGAGTCGTCGTGTGCAGGACTCGCGCCTGCGCTCGGAACCCGAATGGAGGCAAATAAGAACATCATCAACAACAACAACAACAAAATAAAGGAGGGAAATTCGATGATGGAGTGCGGCTGCGTGTGTGTACGAAACACCCATGTGAGGCCCCTCAGCACAAACTCATTGACTGGCCCCGCTTTCACTAAACCGGATTATCGAAAAATTATGCCCGGGCCGGCCGTGGCCCAGCCAGCCGCGGCCTTGGCCACTGTGGGCCCGGCCCAGCGGCAGCTCACAGGGCCATCGGCCATCGGCCCGATGAGACTCCGGCAAGCTCCAGCAAGCTCCAGCGAGCGCTGCTGGAGATGGAAGGCTGCCCTCCTGGCCCGCCTGACTGACGTGCGGTGATTTTGGAGCGCCTGTGTGTGTCGTCTGCAGCGTCTGTCGCACACAGACTCAAGATCGCTGCAGGCTCACGCGCGCGCGCAGACGGGGAGGGAGGGATGGCCACGCGTTACACGCACTTTGCAAGTCGAGGCGGCGCAGGCCTGCTGCTGGATGTTCTGTTCTCTCTCTCTCTCTCTCTCTCTCTCTCTCTCTCTCTCTCTCTCTCTCTCTCTCTCTCTCTTCTTCTCTCTCTCTCTCTCTCTCTCTCTCTCTCTCTCTCTCTCTCTCCACTGTAAATCAAATGGTGATACATCTCACCACCTGAGGGGTGAGACAGAACTGTCTCACCGAAAAAAGGTGATACTAAAGTGTATCGCCGTAAAAAGGTCGTACACGAATGTATCACCGAAAAAAGGTCGTACTCAAATGTATCACCGAAAAAGAGTGATACTTCCTCAGGAAAACAAGGGCCCATCTCACTGATGTCTCACCATTTTTCGGTGATACATTTGTGTACGACCTTTTTTTCGGTGATACATTCGTGTATGACCACACCAAATTACTATGTAGGTTTTAGTGCATACGTAACGTACGAAATTAAACATGCACTACGTTGCGCACAAAATTGTGCGCAAGAACGCACGATTTTCTGCATACCCGCGCACTAAATCGTGCATTGTCACGTACAAATCCGTGCGTTACAAAGTGCATGTTTAATTTCGTGCGCGGGCGCGCATAAAAACCTACATAGGAATTTAGTGTGACTTTTTTTCGGTGAGACTTTTTGTATCACCGAAAATGGGTGAGACGTCTCACCCTTTGAAGTGCAGTCTCTCTCTCTCTCTCTCTCTCTCTCTCTCTCTCTCTCTCTCTCTCTCTCTCTCTCTCTCTCTCTCTCTCTCTCTCTCTCTCTCACGCACACACACACAGCTCTGCCAGGCGGCTCCTTTTATCCGTGGGAGCCGCGAGGGGCGTCTTGCCGATAAGCCGGTGGTGGGCGGCGCCGCGGCGGCCCAAGGACGGACAGCCGGCCGACCGACGCCGACCGCTGTGTCTGTCTCGCACCCCGACGGGATGCCCTATGAGTTCGGCAGAGGCAGGTCGGTCCCCAGGTCGTGTCCGGAGGAGAGGGTCGTCGTGGTGGCGGCGGTGGACGCGGTTGGCGACGGCGGCGCGCTTTGCGGTTCAGAGGATGCCCCTCTTGCCCTGCTCCAGACGCCTCGTCTCGATGATGCCACTTTCTCCATCGGAAGTACGAGCAAGAGTCCGGTTTTCTCTCTCTCTCTCTCTCTCTCTCTCTCTCTCTCTCTCTCTCTCTCTCTCTCTCTCTCTCTCTCTCTCTCTCTCTCTCTCTCTTTCGCGCTCGCAGGGCGTTCCGTGGGAGCGCGAGAGAGAAGGAGCGATGAAAACGACGACTGCAGGCAGCGAGCAGGCAGGCAGCCCGGCGGTCGCCCCCTCGCATCGCGTGACGTCACGCCAGCAGCCCGCGTGTCCTTCCGCCCCGGCTGCCTTGCCATTGCAATTGCTGTGCTGCAGGCGTGCTTGCAGGGCAGGGCGACGGGGCGCAGGTGACGAAGTGGCCCTCACTCCCTTGTCGTGCGGAGGTGTGCAGCTCTGCAGTGCGACTGAGCGTCTCTCTCTCTCTCTCTCTCTCTCTCTCTCTCTCTCTCTCTCTCTCTCTCTCTCTCTCTCTCTCTCTCTCTCTGTGTGTGTGTGTGTGGGCGCGCGCGCTGCCCTGCCAGAAAGAAGAGCAGGAAACGCACGCCCCTTGTTGGGATCGGAGTGCCCGCTCCGCTGAGGTGACCTGCATTCCCCGGCTAACTGGCGCGGCGCTGCATCGAAAACGCTGTCTGTTTGTTCTGCGCCTCGCACTCCGCTTCCGAGAGGCATTGTTGCGTCTGGCGGTGCCCGGCACAGTGGGCCCGGCGACGCCCGGCGCGCAGTAAACCCGCCTGCCGGTCATCGAGTGGCCAATTCTTTTGTGCGCGCCGCCGCGCCGCTGCCGCCGTCGGGATGCACGCGCCGAAAATGAGTGGCAACGCGGCCGCGGCGCCAACGACGCTCCAAGTCGGAAAAGAGAAGAAAATACACAAATCAACCGAGCCACTGTAAAAAGGGGCACCGTGGAAAAACAAAAAGGATTAGTTTTTGTCGTCTTGTGATTTACATAGTCGGCCAACAGACTGAAGCCTTGCGCTACTTCGTCGCTTAAATTATCAAGTCTAGCAGTGAGGCTTGCAGCACTACTGCTCAGTGAGTAGTGCTTGGCTCGGCCTCGCTAATCGCGCCTCTTTGCGCCGCGGCTGTTTATAACGGTGTAAGCGCTCGCATCAAAAAACGGAACGTGTTTTCTCTTTGGACAGCGGCAGGGCGTGCAAATGCGGCGCCACGCCCCGTCGGCCTGTGTTTCATCTCTTTTTTACAAGCTCACCGTCCATTTGGTTGGATCCCAAAATGGTATAATAATTCCTTTTGCTCTGAACACACTCTCTCTCTCTCTCTCTCTCTCTCTCTCTCTCTCTCTCTCTCTCTCTCTCTCTCTCTCTCTCTCTCTCTCTCTCTGAGTGGCGGTGGCGATGAGCCCTCTCACTCATAGCTCCGGGATGATCCAGCCTCTGATCCGGGGGCCTCATCAAAACAAAGCTTCCTGGCCGGGCTGAGGCGAGGCGGGGCGGTGATGGCGCCACGAGATTCAAGTTGAAGGCGAGCAAGGCAGCAAAGCACTGCGCCCAGATTATGAGACGGCGCGGCGCAGACGGGGCTGGCGGGCAGCAGCCCAACCTGTTACATTATCACTTTGACGCCGGCGTTCACGGCAGTGCCCCCTTGCCGCCCCGAGCATGCCGGGCTGGCTGGCTGTGGCGCGTCGACGGGGTGCTTGGCGGCGGCGCGGACACCGTGCTGCAGTCGGGCGACACGGAAAACGGCGAGGTGGGTCGCGAACCTGCGCCTTCTGGGCCCCGCTTTCGCCGGCGTGGCGCGGCCGGCTCGTCCGTGCCCGGGACATGACGCCCAACGACAATTAATCGCGGCGGGTGCGGCCCGGCCCTCGCCTCGCTGACTCTTTGCCCGCACTGCGGCAAGGACGTGAGTCAAAACGACTAGGGGTGTGCGAATCGTGAATTTTGTTTTCGAATCGAATCGAATCTGGTTTTAAATGACCCGAATCGAATCGAATCCGCAATTTTTTTCCGAATCGAATCGAATCCGAATATCTTCATAAAATTATCGAATCGAATCCGAATATTGCCATATTTTTATGCTTGTATTAAATGTCATGTAATGCCTACTTGGCATGTATTTTTGACAATCTAGGAAAACAAATTGGTCCCAAGACAATTTATTTGGGTGAATGGAGGAGCGAAGGATCGGTCGATTCGAGGACGAAACGCGTTGATTCGATTTTTCGAATATTTCGGTATCGAATCGACGATTCCGTGAGCGAATCGAATCGAAACTACGCAGATTCGATTCGATTCGATTCGATTTCGAACCACCCCTAAAAACGACCATAAACTATGGGTATCTACTTTTGCGTTGACTGCGGGGTACTTTCTTCGTCGGAACAACAATGAAATCAACTCAATTTATTGAGTTGGATTCGCCTTTTTCTTTTTCCCTTTTCTTTGACTGCGCAGCCCCAGCGAGCGCACTGCTCATTAAGGCCGCGTGCATCTTGCTGTCGACGCTCCTTTTCGCTGTAGCCGCTTGTTGCGTTGGACGCTCCCCTAATGTGTGCCTTTTCGTTTCTTGTGCTGCAGGTGAGCAGATTGCAGTCAGCGCCGCTGCCTGGACCGGCCTGGACCGGCCTGGACCGGCTGCCTCCTTACTGCACCACTAGTGGGCGGATGCTGCGGCGTTTCAATCGGCCGGCAAGTGACCCCCTCACTCCCTGTGCCCTATAGGGCTGATGATGCGCGGTGCCGCATTCATTTATTCGGCTCCGCGTTGCTGCATATTTCAGTGTGGATCCCTGCGCTGCCCCGCGACGACGTGTTTTCCTTTCAACTCTGATGAACAGCGGAGGGCTCAGCTGCGACACGCGGGCTTATTCGCGGGGCTTGTGTGTGCTTTTCCATCTGTCTGTCGGTCTGGCGTCTGTCTGCCTGTCAACCGTTCCCAAACGCTGCCCCGTTTGATTGCCACCGAGTGCCTCGTTCTTTGGTGCACACAACACGTGCCCTGTCCTGCCACTTCTTTGACACCGCCTGCCTGGCTGTGCTTCCGACCCTTTGGCGCCCATCGACCCTCTCCCCCCCCGCCCCCTTTTTCCACCGTAATTGAATGAGTTCGATCCTGAAGAAGCAAAAAGGGAAAGACTTTTCTTGTCCGCCATGAAGAACAAGTAGGAGTGGGTCCCGGAATACTGATGGCGTCGGCGAGGGAGGACTGATGAAGCTGGTCACCTCCTCGTCCGTGTGTCGCCGCGCTGTCGCAGCAGCGATGCAGGGACGTGTGATTACACTGCGAATCCAAGTGTAGAGCAGGTCGACACTTGTAGGCGTCGACCAGTTTGTCCTACGCTTGCAAGTGTCGACCAGTTTGTCCTACGCTTGCAAGTGTCGACCAGTTTGTCCGACGCTTTGAAGTGTCGACCTGTCCTACACTTGGATTAGCAGTGTAGCCGGGGGATTCACCGAGGGAGCACACTAAATTCTTATGTACTTTTTTGTACCAGGTGGCTCAGGAACCCCGAGACAAAATAAGAGGTCTGCAGTCCCGCCAGTCACGCCCGCACCATTCCCCTCCCACCCCTTTGGCCTGCGAGGCGCACTGTCTAGCGGGACTGCATACCTCTCAATTTGTCTCGGGGTTCCTGGGCCACCGGGTAATAGTTATGCACGATTTTTCACATGCGTTTGTCATGCACAATATTATACGTTGTTTTGCAAAATTGATTCATAACTATGTATAAATTATACTTTGATATGCGTAATATTATGCAGAAGCTCACGAATGTGCAAAATCGTTCAGAACGTTCAGTACAAAAAAGTGCAAAAGGATTAAGTGTGAGAGAGAGGGTGGGACAGGCGTACAGTGGGCCAGATAGACCGGCCGGGGTTCGAGTCCCATTGAGCGACTCTAGAGCTCAAAAGCCGTCCGGGGTTTTGACCACCTCCACCCGTCTTCTGGCCCACTGTGAGGCGGCGGTCCGGCCTCTGGGAGGTGCAGCCCCTGGTGCTGCGCATCCGTGCGCATCTGCAAACGAAGAATCCATTCTTGGGGCCACCCGTTCGATTCGAGTCCCACTTAGCGACTCTGGAGCTCAGAACACGTCTAGAATTTTGGCCGCCTCAACGGTCTTCTGACCCACTGTGCGGCGGCCGGGTCGCGGCGCGGCGGCCAGCACGCCGTGGACGCCGGCCGCGCACCTGCAGCTGGATGATAAAGGTCAGCAGCAGCGCGGCGTCGAGCGGCGTCGTGCGGCGTCGTGGCGTGCGGCGGACGCCACCAGCCTCGCGTCGCGGAGGCGCCCCTGACCTTCGGCGTGCGGCTGCGGTGCGCCGTGCCGTTGAGAGAAACCATCGCACAGTGGGCCAGACCGACTCTGGACGACAAGCTGCCTCCGGTGGCGCTGCTGGCAAAGCCTGGTGCCGTTGCCATGGGCTGCTTCCTTGGCACCCCGGCTCGGGCCGTGCCGCGATAAGCGACCCTCATCCAAAGATCCTCTCTCTGCTGAGTTCTGCTTATGACCCGTATACTTGTGACATATGCGTCCCGTCCTCCTCCTCCTTCTCCTCCCCCCCCCCCACTCCGTGGCCCAATCCGCCCCGCCCCTGTTTTACGGCGAACGAAGAGCATTTCCGCGCGGTGCAGTAAAACGCGCGGATGGGAGAAAAGATGATTTTTCGCCGCGTGCTGTTCTCTCTCTCTCTCTCTCTCTCTCTCTCTCTCTCTCTCTCTCTCTCTCTCTTTCTCTCTGTTAGTTGTGGTGGGCCGGACGCGGACGTCACTGGTCCCGCGCTTACCTGTATTATTCTTTTACTCGGTGTTGGCCTCCCTCCCTCCCTCTCTCTCTCTCTCTCTCTCTCTCTCTCTCTCTCTCTCTCTCTCTCTCTCTCTCTCTCTCTCTCTCTCTCTCTCTCTCTCTCTCTCTCTCTCTCTCCCTCTCTCTCCCTCTCTCTCGCTGCGCGCCCGTCCTTTTTGTATTTCCGTCCTATTTTCCTTCTCATTTTCCTCGTCGTTGGGGCTCCAGTGGGCCGCCCAGGTGCGCGCTTAATTTTGCCGCGCTGTTCCCATCGCGACCGCCATGCATCAATTACGTGACGCCGTGGTGGCTGCAGCACGCCGCCCCCTGTCTCTGTCGCGCTCCTGAGGCGTCCCGCAGCGGTGCGAGAGGGACAGAGCGGCCGGCCCTCAATGGGCCAGATGACCGGCGGGGGAGGCGGTTCAAATCCCGGCCGTGTTTTGAGCTGCAGAGTCGCTAAAAGGGGACTCGAACCGGACGTGTGACCCAACCAATGGATTGCTCTCCGAACGAGGAATCCATTGGTGGGGTCTTACGTTCGGTTCGAGTGCCTTTTAGCGACTCTGGAGCTCAAAACGCCGGTCTTCTGGCCCACTGTGCGGCCTGCCCGGTCCCGGTGCGCGGTCGGCGGCGACCGCCTGGGAGGCGGGCCGTGCCGCCGGGGAGGCGAGCGTGGCGCGCTGCCTACCCGGGACTCCTGCAGGCGCTCGCCGCGCTGCCGCGCTGCTGCTCACCGATGCCCCAAAGCCATTCCGTCTTGTTAGTGTTTCCACGGCGACGGCTCCACTTCCCCGCCGCGGTGCCGCCGCCGGTCGCGCCATGCCGCGGCCTTGTGCAGTATCTGTTTGGCGCCAACAAAGCCAGGGCAATCACGAGGCCCCGACCTGCCCGCCCGCCCGCCAGGGCCAAACAGATGATTAAATAAAAGTTAGTTGCCAAGTTGTAGCTGTATTTCTCCGCACAATAGTCTTTTCTTCGTCGCCTACATCCTCCATTCCTCCCGGTTTCCTTCGCCCGTTCATTAACTTGGCCGTCCGATAAAGCCTTTTACGGCGCCTCGCCTTTATTCCCTTTATAACGCAGAGGCGATGCGAAGACAGAAATAAGAGCTTTTCAAAGAAACTATGCTGGGACTTGTCTGATGGGGTTGTGGGCCTCTCTCTCTAGTTTGCGGTCCTGAACCACACCATGACTCACTCTTAAGAATAATGCTTCAATGACACACACACACACACACACACACACACACACACACACACACACACACACACAAACAAACAAAGAAACAAACAAACAAACAAACAAAACAAAAAAAACAAATGAGTGCGCGATAGTTGCACCGCTGCGAGACAATCGATTGGACTTCTAGCCGCTGATGTGGGCGGCGTGCCGGGAGAGGGCCGTGCTTGCGGGACAGAGACAGGGAGAGGGAGAGGGACCCGAGGTCCTCGAAACTCATCAGGGAGACTGATGTTCGGGGGGATCGTGCGGCGTCAGGGCGTTCGGGGAGGGCGGGGCGGAGGGCGAGGGCGTGATGTTGCATAAAGTGGCCGCGATGGCGAAGGGCTGCCGAAAGGCCCACCAAAGGGACGCCGGAGGGACGCTCTAGAGTCCCGAAGGGCCGCCAAAGCAGTCAAGGGTGAGGGCTGCCGGCCGAAGGGCCGGAGGGACAGAGAGAGAGGCTCGCTAGGTAAGGCGACGTCCGCCATCGGAGCGCCAGCACGGAGTGAGTGGCACGAAGAAACTTTGGCAGCAACAGTTGCTCCTTCGCTTGGCTCGCTCGCTGCTCCGGGTCGGCGCCCCGGAGACGCTGGAGATGGCGGTGATATTCGAGTCCGCCAAGGCGAGTCACACCACACCTCCCGTTCCGGTCGGCGGGAGGCGTGCCGCCCACGCCCAGCCGCGCCCTTAAAGTTTACAGTTGTCGCTTTGCCCCTCCTTGCCCCGCTCCGCGCTGCTGCGCCCCGCTTCGCGCCGCTTCACCCGCCTCGGCGTTCATTCGATGTGGAGCCAAGTGGTTCGGAACAGCGCGCGGCCGAGTGGCGTTGGAGTCAGAGCGCAGCCTTGGCGCGGGCCGGGCGTGACTCTGTGGGGATGACTGGGCTGGCTGCTGGCGGCCGGCCACTCGGCGTGTCCTTTGAGCGCGCTGGGCAGCGAAGGGCGGCCACTCTGTCGCCCCACCCCGCCCCTCCTCACCCCGCCCCACCACGCCTTGATCATGATGCGAATTAATTAAGAGTCACTGCAGATGGATCGATTGCTCACGGAGGCGTCCGTCCCCGCCTGCCAATAACGCCCCCGTGTTAGAGAGGAAAAAAAAAGAAGGCGGTAAAAATAAAAGTTGCACTGCCATCGGCCGATCCCTGTACGACCTTTGCGGCGACCCCTCTTTGACGGCCCTACCTGTCTTTCCACTCAAAGGGCCGCGGCGCTCTGGCGTGTCCCTGTGGGCCGGCCGCCCCGCCCCGCCCCGCCCCGCCCCGCCGCCGTAACGGCGTGTCCGAAGTGTTGTATAACGGCCGGTGGTACAGGGAGGGCGGGCGTCCCGGGCGTCACGGACGCGGGGGTCATGGGGCTGTGCAGCCGGTGGGGGGAGGATGGGGCCGTGCTGTGCGGCGCCAATATGAGGACACGGCTTGTCACATTTTGTAGCGGCCGGTGGCGGGGCGGGGCGGGGCGGGGCGGGCGCGCCCTGGCCACCGTTCCATTTCCGGCCCGCCAGCCGCCGCTTGATATTGCTCGCGGTGGCCACGGCGAGGTCGTGGACCCCCGCCCGAGCTGGCAGCCGAGGGGGGTTGTTTGCCGACGACGTCTTGTTATTGGCCGGGGTGGAAGCGTTCGGTCCGGGGCCAGGTCGCTCGGCGGCCGGCCACCGAGCCGCCGGGCGGGTGCGCCGCTGGACCAGGAATGCCGTCTCGTCTTGTCGACGCGCTGCTCCGCCCAGTGGGCCAGACCGGCCGCGGCCTCCCCGACCCGACACCCTTGCCGTGGTCTCCCTCCCGGTGGCGTTTCCGCGCGGTGGCCCTGACGGTAATGTCCCCGGCTATTTAGTGTCCTTCCTTTGTGCCGGCCGGTCTCTCTCTCTCTCTCTCTCTCTCTCTCTCTCTCTCTCTCTCTCTCTCTCTCTCTCTCTCTCTCTCTCTCTCTCTCTCTCTCTCTCTCTCTCTCTCTCTCTCTCTCTCTCTCTCTCTCTCCCGGCGATCTAGTAAAGCCGCGGTGATCGGCTCTGAACCCGCGCGCGCTGCGTCTGTGCGCCCCGCCGCCGCAAACTTAGTCAAGCGACTTGTGAGTAATCCCGCAGAATCGGCGGCGGCGTGGCTGCCAGCTCGGCTTGCTGTCTGGCTGCCTGGCTGCCGGGCTGCCGGGCTGGCTGCAGCAAGCTCGTCGTCCTGAACAGCGGTAGCGTTGCTTTGTCTCACTCGCACTCCGACAGGATGCCGTCCCGCGGGTGCGACAGAGACGCGCGACGAAAGCGCGTTGTGTGATTGTGTGTTTGCTGTCTCCCCGTGTGCCGCTGTCTCTGTCTCTCTGTCGCGCGGGCCATCCTGCCATCCTGTTCGCTGCGGGGCGTGGCCGCGCCCCCTCGACCTCTCAGGTCACGCACGCCCACGTGTGGGGGGGCTGGGGGTGGTGGGGGTGGGGACTCATCGGGGATCCAGCAGGCAGCTCGTTTGATGTCAAAGTGGCACTGTAGCAGAATGCCAGTCGTGTTCGGCGGGAAGGAGGGGGAAACTCGATACGTCGAGAGGCTGGTGGTCGCTGTTGGCGCAGGAGCGGTGTGTGTGTGTGTGTGTGTGTGTGTGTGTGTGTGTGTGTGTGTGTGTGTGTGTGTGTGTGTGTGTGTGTGTTTGTGAGAGACAGACAGACAGACAGACAGAGAAAAGGGGTGGGCGGATGGGGCGGGTATTGTTCGCTCTGTCGTCATCTTGCTGTTAGACATCGCGGCGGTGCGGGGTTCATCGCATTACCGTAATGGCGTGGCTCTCTCGCTCGCACCCCGCACGCCTCCCCTCTGCCCTGCTGCTCCGATACCACCGCCTGCAGCCCCGCACACCTGCCCCGCCGCCCCGCGTCCGCGGAAGCAGCAGCCTGCATGCATCTCGCGCATGAGAAATTCATGGATATTCGCAGCTCGCGGCCTGTTGTGCGTACGCGCACATGATCTTGCGTGTGTGTGTGCGCGCCCCCCCCCCCCTCCTCCCCGTGTTTCTCTCTCGCGGCCGATTCCCCTTCCCTCCTCCTCACGTGTGAATTATTGAGGGTCTTTCAATTGTGGCTTTGTGCGCTGCTGATAAATGCGTTTGCCGCGGGCGTGGCAGGGCGTGGCGTGCTTGCGGTGTACACGGTGTCGCCGTGCTCACGGCGCGCCGCTGTCCTTAATCCGCCAAACTTTTATTATTTCGTGACCCCGCCTCCCGCCGGTCGCTTGGTTTGTTTTCGGAATAAATGTTGATTTTACCTCCCGGCGCATAGTCCACCGCCCAGCCAGCACACCAGGTTCAGTTGCCGTTCGATCGCGCCCCCTTCCCGGGCCGTGCTTCAAAATCAAGCCCGTTAATTTCTTCCACTACATCACCCCCTCCGCGGCCCCGGCGCCCCCAGCCCCCTTCCCGATGGCGCGCAATCGTCCTCCCTCGCTGTTAATTCCAGCAGCCCGGAGGTAATTTGGTTTCCTGCTCCCCTCCCCCCCCCCCCACTTCACGCGGCGCTTCGCGTCCACAGCAGCAGCAGCCAGCCCGGCAGCCCTAGCCCTATGGAGAGTGCCTTTGCGAGGAAGCCTCGGCATCCCGCCGCCGCCCCGCCCCGCCCCGCCCCGCCCCGCCCCGCCCCGCCCTACTCGCCCAAATTACGCTTTCATGCTGCCTCTGCAGTCACGGCCTTCCTTGATCTGCCTGGGTCTGCCGCGGCGGTCTCGGGGACAATCCGGGCCGCCTCCTTGTTTATCGCTCTCGGGGCGGGGTGGGCTGGGGCGGGGCGGGGCGCGGCGACAGCGCGAAGCGAAATTTGTGGCGAGCCATTGTGCCTGGCGTGGTGTTGCTGGCGTGGCGGGTGCGGTGGCGCGTTTTGTACTTCTCGCCCTTTGGCGGGCCCCTCGGCGGGCCCCTTGGCAGGCCGTTGAGTCGAGGGCGAACGGGGGGGCGGATGTGGCGGCGCCGGGATCGCGTTGGCGGAGCGTCCAGGCAGGCAGGCGGGCAGGCAGGCAGGCAGGGCAGGCAGGCAGGCAGGCGGGCGTGCTGGGGCTGCGCGCCGCGCGCCTCGCAGGAAATTGGAAAGCAGAGAAAACGTCGCGGCGCGCGAGGCTCCGTGTTTGTAGTGGGATCACGAATATCATTCCGCCGACCCCTTTCCACTGCCCTCCCCTCCCCTCGCGCTGTTTGTGTTGGCGATGCTCCCCTCGACGTCTGGTTTGCGACCGTATGCAAGTGGAATCAAACCTTCTTACGAGTCACTGACTGAGGCCTTGGGGGCTGCACAGTGGGTCAGAAGACCGTTGAGGGCCAAAATTCTTGACGTATTTTGATCTCCAGAGTCGCTAAATGGGACTCAAATCGGACGTGTGACCCCACCGATGGATTGCTCTCCGAACGAGGAATCCATTGGTGGGGTCACACGTTAGATTCGAGTCCCATTTAGCGACTCTGGAGCTCAAAACGCATCTAGAATTTTGGCCGCCTCAACGGTCTTCTGACCCGCCGTGCAATGGAGCGTGGTCGTCGCCGCCCCGCTCGTTAATGAGGTCCTTCCCACCTGCTCGGGACCCTTGAAAGCCTCCAGAGCCTCTTCCAGGAGCTCCAGCGGCTTGGCGGCGACGACTACGACGCAGTCTTCAATCTTTATACCTCGCTCCGCCCGCCCTGCAAGTTGCCCCTGCTAATACCCTGCCCGGGCTGCCGCTGGCTGCCGCTGGCTGCCGCAGGCTTGCCGGGGCCGGGCGTCCCGCGGGACTTGCAGGGCTTGCCCCCCACCCCCTCCCCCGGGCTTGCGGTGCTGAGTTAAGTGCAGGCGCACGCAGGCCGTTATGAGGACACGAGTACTCCGCCCCCTCCCTTTTTCCTCTCTCCGGTCCACCCGCCCTCGCACCACTCGTGAAATTTTAGCCCAACTCGAATAAATTGGCGGGCGTGCGCACGGCGGCGGGCGTGTGGCTGGCTAGCCTCGTTACCGCGTGCGCCCGGCCTGATAGTACACCGTAAGATGATGAAAAGTTTGCGTATATGGCGAAAGTTGGTTATCTGCGCGGAAAGGGTGTGGGCCGCGGCCACGCTGACGACACGGCCGGCGGACGGGCAGGCCGCCGCTCGCTCCGTGCGCGCCGCGCCGGGATGAGCGGCTCGATGACGGGGTGCTCGATGTTGCCAATCCGTGTCGCGGCGCGACGCCCTCCGGACGGTGGGTCAGAGGACCGTTGAGGCGGCCAAAATTGTAGACGCGTTTTGAGCTCCAGAGTCGCCTGATAGGACTCGAACCGAACGTGTGACCCGACCAATGGATTGCTCTCCGAACGAGGAATCTATTGGCGGGGTCACACACTCGAATCGAGTCCCATTTAGCGACTCTGGAGCTCAAAACGCGGCTACAATTTTGGCCGCCTCAACGGTCTTCTGCCCCCACGGTGCTCCGCCGCGCTGCTGTTGAAAAGGCGCTCGCCTGGCGTTTCTGTGCCCTCGTAACGACGGCGGCGGCGCTCTCCTGCCGCGCCCGGCATCAGCTGCACACAATGAATATTAAGTTGGAGAAGGCGGGCGGCGTCGATATTGGTTCGGGCCGATTTGGTTTAGCGCCGGGCGTGGGGACAGCGACGCCGGGACAGCGACTTGGGAGGGAGGTACGCATTGCGCCCCGGTCCGCCGCGTCGCCGCCAGGGGCGGGGCAACGGCCTTGAACAGGTACTCGTGGGGCTGCCGGGCCACCGCACAGTGGGTCAGAAGACCTTTGAGGCGGCCAGGATCCCTGACACGTTTTGAGCTCCAGAGTCGCTAAATGAGAGTCGAATCGAACGCGTGACTCCACCAATGGATTGCTCTCCACGCGAGGAACCCATTGGTGGGGTCACGTTCGATTCGAGTCCTTTTTAGCGACTCTGGAGCTCAAAACGCGTCTCGAATTTGGGCCGCCTCAAAGGTCTTCTGACCCACTGTGCACCGCGCTGCTCTCCAGCCAATGGAGGCGCCTGGAACCGCTGACAGGCTGAAGGACACATGGAATGGGCCACGGGCGCTGGAACGGCGCTGGAACGGCGCGCTGACGCCCAACCGTCACCCCGCCGACACCCCGCTGACAAGGCCGAAAGGACGGGCTGTCAGCGGAGCAGCGCAAGGCACTGGTGGCGGGAAAACTTTGATGGGAAAAAAAGTTCGAGCCTGCAAGGCCTGCAGCCAGCAAACCCAGGCACTGAATTTGTTTGTCCACGTTGCTGGCGGGCGCTGATTTCTGACGCGCCTGTTCACCTTCTTCTTCGTCTTCGTCTTCTTCTTTTTCTTCTTCTTCTTCTTCTTCTTTCTGTTTCTTTCTTTTTTTTTCTGTGATTTCTTTCTTGGTTGGCGGCTGTCGCCGCAGTCGCCGCAGTGTGGCTGGGCGTGTCTTCCCCGCGACGTGATGCAATTGGGCGGGATTTGCGTGGCGGGTGTGGTGTGGTGTGCCAGTTCAAGTCGGTCGCGACGACAGTTCGACTTGCCTCGCCTCGGTGAATGTGTGAGGCTGCCGGGAATAACAATGGCTGACGATCGGAGACTGGCTGCCTGACTGACTGACTGACTGGCTGGCTGACTGACGGCAACGCTCCGGACACATTTCGCGCTCTACATTTCCCGTCACCAGGACTCGGATCAAACACGTGTCGGAACCAACGGATCCCTCGCGTTTCGAAGGGTAATCCATTGATGAGTTGTCTCCCCCTCGCCTCTCTCAGGAATGTAGTTGAGTGGGAGTAAACGGCGCGCGAAAGCTGTGGATTCTCTCCCTCCCCGGCGTCACGGCCGTCGACGCAGAGCGGTGGTGCGGGGCGCGAGGTGTAGCTCGGTGCGGCCCGCCGTGATTTACGCCGTGGTGAAATGATTCAGTGCATCGCGCAACTTTGGGTGTGTGGTTGGCGGGCCGCGGCGGCGGGGCGCTGTGGTCGAGAGGGTAGCTGGGGCCGGGAGGCGGGGCTAGGCGGGGCGGGGTAGAGGTCCAGTCAATCCGTCCCTGTGGTTCGCAGTGCAGGCCCTCGAGAGCGGCGGTCTCGTGTTGTTGCTGGCGGTGCGTCGGACAGGTGCTGACGGCCAAGTGCTGTCACTCTGGTGGGCATCACCAGCAGGCCCATTTCCGAACGGCGCTCTCGTCGCACAGTGGGTCAGAAGACCGTTGAGGCGGCCGAAATCCCGGAAGCGTTTTGAGCTCCAGAGTCGCTAAATAGGACTCGAATCAAACGTGTGACCCCACCAATGGATTCCTCGTTCGGAGGGCAATCCTTTAATGCGGTCACACGTTCGATTCGAGTCTCATTTAGCGAATGTGGAGCTCAAAACGCTTCCGGGATTTTGGCCGCCTCAACGGTCTTCTGACCCACTGTGAATCGCTCTGTCTCTCCGTCACTCTCACGGAGCGTTTCATAGGGGCACGAGAGAGAGAGAGAGAGAGAGAGAGAGAGAGAGAGAGAGAGAGAGAGAGAGAGAGAGAGAGAGGGAGGGGGGGGGGGGTCTGCGAATCCGCTGCTGCTGCGGGCGTGAGCGCGAGCGCCGTGCGGTTAGGCAGCGCGCGGCCGGCCCTGCCCACCGGGTGGCCTACCCCGCAGGCGGCCGTGCCATCCCGCGCCGCGGGCGGCGTGTAGCATTGCAGTGCAGGGGATCGGGCGGCGCACCTGTTACTTCGTGTTACTGCCTCTCGATGCGAGCCGCGTGCCGTGCGTGCTCGGGGTCCCTGTCGGCGCCGCATCTTTGTTATCCGGGAGGCGAGGGTGGTGCCGCCTCGGGCGCGACACGGCCCGGCGACGCCTCCGTCCGTAACGAAGTCTCGTCCGCGCGGATATCAGCGCGGGATGGGGATCGCTGTTAGCGAGGGCCGACAGGGAGCCTGGCGGCGCACAGTGGGCCGGAAGACCGTGGAGGCGGCCAAAATCCCGGACGCGTTTTTCGCTCCAGAGTCGCTAAATGGAACTCGAATCGAACGTGTGACTCCACCAATGGATTTCTCTCCAAACGAGGAATCCATTGGTGGGGTCACGAGATAGATTCGAGTCCCATTTGGAGCTCAAAACGCGGCTACAATTTTGACCGCCTCAACGGTCTTCTGGCCCACTGTGCGGCGGCATGGGCGTGCTGGGTGCTGGGTCGGTGCGCTTCGCCCACTGTGCAGGGCCCTACCCGCGAGGAGTGAGAAGCACTAGCCGGTTGTTTAATGCGCTGCGGTATTCGCACCTAGGAGGAGTCTTTCCTGTGTTAAGCAAAAGAGTCCGGGGGAATAGGCTCCGCCTCTCCCCGCTCAGTAGCAGGCGGCCAAAATTATGGACGCGTTTTGAGCTCCAGAGTCGCTGAATGGGACTCAAATCGAACGTGTGACCCCCACCAATGGATTCCTCGTTCGGAGAGCAATCCATTGGTGGGGTCACACGTTCGGTTCGAGTCCCATTTAGCGACTCTGGAGCTCAAAACGCGTCAGGCGCCAAAGCCGCCTCAACGGTCTTCTGGCCCACTGTGCCCCGCCCTGCCTCGCGCCTCGTTAGGCCCCACACCCCATTAGCGCCCTCAAGTAGTGCCTCTTCGTGCAAGGACGGTGCAGGTGCCGGGGGCGGGGGGTGAAAAAGGCGAGGCAGAAACAACACGGCGCCGGCGGCGTTGTTGCAGCAAAAGTCTGAACGCTTAGTGCGCACTTTGTCCGGGGGAAGCGCCACTGGCCTTCATCGAGTCTGTGTTTCTCGCCCGCCGTGCTAAGTGTGCCCTCCTCACCTCGAGAGCAGCGAGCGGCAGCAGCGCGCGCTCTCCCCGGCCCAACTTGGCCCCGCCCCGCCTTGCCCCGCCCCGCCTTGCCCCGCCCCGCCCCGCCGCGCCGCGCCCCGCTAGTCCGACTGCCGCTAACTAAACGTAAAGTTGAAGCTGCAACTTGCGGAGGTACACTCCGCGGCTGGAGCCGGAAGCGGGGTGAGCGTCGTGCGGCTGGAGTGGGCCGTGGCGGCCACGCCCTACCCCGCCCCGCTTCGCCCTTCAGAGCCCCTCCCGGAGGCCGCGGAGGCCTTGAAGGGTCACTCGGCTCGCCGCTCCGGGACTCCAGCCCGGAGATCCATTCACCTCGATAGGCGGGCACCGCTGCTCCGCTCCGGGCTTAGGGTTCCGGGATGAACCCTTTTGCCGTCTCCCCGTCTCCCTGATCCAGCGGAACCGGAAATTGGGCTTGCGGTTTGACTCGGGAGACGGACTAGGCCGTGCCTACACTGCGAGCGGCACAGCGACCCTTGTAGTGGGGTGAGGATGCACGGTGCGGGGCTCGTCGCGTGCACGGGATGTGTGTGTGTGTGTGTGTGTGTGTGTGTGTGTGTGTGTGTGTGTGTGTGCGCTGTCTGCCTCGCTCTTGTCTCAGGCTAACGCCCTCCATCGCTCTTCCAGCATGCTTCCAGCGCGCTGCCGCGCCGTCTCGCCGTCCCCCGGGCCCCAGGTGGACCGTTCTTGACACCCCCTCACCGTCCCACTGCCCGTCCGTCCGCACCCCTTTTCCATCTCTGCGTGACAGGGGCGGCGCGGCCCGGAGTTTCTCTCTCCAGCCCATCTCCGCAGCCCTTGTTACGTCCGCCATCCCTTAGTGACTGTCACCCGAGGGCCTGCCGCCCCCGGCCCGCCGCCCCCGGCCTGCCGCCCCCGGCCCGCCGCCCCCGGCCTGCCGCCCCCGGCCTGCCGCCCCCGGCCCGCCGCCCCCGGCCTGCCGCCCCCGGCCTGCCGCCCCCGGCCTGCCCAGGCTGCTGGGCCCCCAGGCAATCCCCGCCGCCCCCGGCCTGCCGTCCGCGATGGACTGCGGGAGGCTTCCCCGGCCCCCCCAATCGGAGCGGCGTCGTTCCGCTGATGCTGGTGGTCAGGGCCCGTCAGGGGCTCAGCGCGCCGCGCGGCGCCGCGGGTAGGGGTTGGGGGTCCAGAGGGAGCTGGTTCAAATACCAGCGTCAAACACCCCCATCCCTCCGTCCAAAAAAAAAAAAAAAAAAAAAAAAAAAAAAAAAAAGCAGAAATAAATGGACGCGTTGGTCGAAGCTTGCTGGCAGTCCACTCGACCGGAGACATCTGCTTCCCCCCCTTCCCCCCGCCCCTGTTTTTTTGCGGCCGGGCTGCCCCCTCCCTTTGCGACCGCCAATTGCCATTATTTATTAAACCGACTCATCGTTTCCGTTGCCCTTATCGGTTTTTCGCATTGTCAGGCCCCCGCGGCCCGCCACGCCCCGCGCCACGCCCCGCGCCACGCCCCGCGCCACGCCCCGCGCCACGCCCCGCGCCACGCCCCGCGCCACGCCCCGCGCCACGCCCCGCGCCACGCCCCGCGCCACGCCCCGCGCCACGCCCCGCGCCACGCCCCGCGCCACGCCCCGCCCCGCGCCACGCCCCGCCCCGCGCCACGCCCCGCCCCGCGCCACGCCCCGCGCCGCGCCCCGCCCCGCCCCGCGCCACCACTGCCGGGCAGCGTCTCTCCGCGCCGCTCCGAGGTAATAGTCCGGGCTGTAGAGGGTGTAAAAATGGGTACCCAGGGCTTAGGGCTGACTGGCGGCTGGCCGCGCCGCGCGTGGGAACGGCCAGCCAGGGCTGGCAGCGGGGCCAGCAGGGCGGCCAGCAGGGACGAGCGCGCCGCCGGATCGGTTTTCAATCCTTGCTTTTATCTTCATTGAATCCCCTTTCTTTCCATTACTACGTCCGTCCCGCCGCGCCGCGCCTCCTGGCCCGACCGTTCCGGGGCCGCCGTGTCCGCGCCGTGTCTGGGAGTCTGGGACCACGACGCCGCGCTGCTAATGCTGGCCATTGATTTTCCCGCCTTTTTTCCGACGGTCTCTGAGCGAAGCGCCAGTGCTGGAGTGGGGCGCACAGTGGTTCAGGAGACCGTTGAGGCGGACAAAATTCTTGACGCGCTTTGAGCTTCAGAGTCGCTGAATGGGACTCGAATCGAACGTGTTACGCCACCTACGGATTCCTCGTGTGGAAAGCAATCCATTCGTGGGGTCACACGTTCGGTTCGAGTCCCATTAAGCGACTCTAGAGCTCAAAACGTGTTTTGGCCGCCTCAACAGTCTTTTGACCCACTGTGCGTCGCGGAGCTCGAACTAGACGCACCACCAGCTGACCACGGCGCCGCAGGCTCACCGCTAATATGTGCTTCCGCACGGCGGTGGTAGTGGTGGTGGTGGTGGTGGTGGTGGTGGTGGTGGTGTGCTCAGTGGCAGTTGAGAGCAGCCGGTGTCAGCGCGGCGCACGGCGGCATAGGCAGCTCGTGGCCCTGGTGTAAGCATACTCTCGGAATACATTACGTGTAGATACAGCCTGATGCTGACGCGTGTTGCGGCCTGCCTGCCCGTCAGGCGCCGCATAGGTCCCCTCCCTCCCTCGAGGCCTAGCGGCTAGGCCTAGCCCACAGTGGGTCAGAAGACCGTTGGAGCGGCCAAAACTCCAGACGCGTTTTGAGCCTCAGTGTCGCTGAATGGGACTCGAATCGATCGTGTGAACCCACCATTGGATTGCTCTCCAAACGAGGAATCCATTCGTGGGGTCACACATGCGATTCGAGTCTCATTTGCCGATTCTGGAGCTCAAAACGCGTCTAAAACTTTGGCCGCTCAACGGTCCTCTGACCCACTGTTCACCCTCGCCTTTGTGGCGGAGACTGCGGAGACACACTGGCGGGGTAATTTGCTCGCCTCTTTCGTTACCGGAGGCGGGGACGACGGCGGCCTCGGAACATAAATTAGCGAAAAAGCTGATGCAAGCTTTCCTTGACGCGGCACGGCGCGGCGGCGCTCAGCCCTCGAGCGCGCCCTATCTGCCCCTAGCCCTTCCTGCATGCATTTCAGATAGGACAAAGTAGCGCGGCCTAGCTCTAGGTGATTACCCCCTCCCCTTTCACTTTTCCCTCGGTGTAAAGTAAAGCTACCCGCACCTGTTGCGAGCCCGACCGCCCGCCCGGCCTGCGTGATTGCGGCCGGCAGAGCTCTTTATGTTGCTGCGTATAAAAGCTGAATTGCCACTTTTCGTCCCTCCCTCTCTCTCTCTGTCTCTCTCTCTCTCTCTCTCTCTCTCTCTCTCTCTCTCTCTCTCTCTCTCTCTCTCTCTCTCTCTCTCTCTCTCTCTCTCTCTCTCTCTCTCTCTCTCTCTCTCTCTCTCTCTCTCTCTCTCTCTCTCTCTCTCTCTCTCTCTCTCTCTCTCTCGCGCGCACCGCGGCGTGGCCCTGTGTGCCAGCACCACGCCGCGACGTGTTTTGCAAACTCATTAGCGCTGCTGATTCGCGCGCGCTTTGCTCCCTGCCTCGCGCTTCCCCCGCCGGGGCATGGCGGGCACGGCGCGCGGCGGACGAGTTAACGAAGTTACTCCTCTTTCTGTCTCTCTCCACCCCAGCTGCCAGCCCCGGCCAGCCCCGTGACGCGGACGCCTCACTCAGACGGCCCAATAATAGTGCAGGCAGGCAGCCCGGCCAACAAGGGCTTGCTGAGCCCGCTTTCCCCGCCTCCCCGATGAGTGGCCGAGGCAGGCGGACGCCACTTACAGTGGTTGTGATTCGAGGTCCGGGCCGCCCTCAAGTCAGCGCGGCTCAACAACAACAACAACCCTTTGTCGGGTGGCCTGCTACTGCTGTTGTTGTTGCCGAGGTACAAGCGTCGTGTTTGCCGAGGGGTTGGACAGGGCTGCAGGCGGGGTCGCCGCGGACGGCGGTCGTTCTCGACGACGGCGAGGTCTCGGACTCGCGGGCGCTGACGTCACATTCCGCGAGGCTTTTTTTTTTTTGCCTCCACCCCCACCCTTATTCACCTCGGCCGCGGTGACCGCGCCGCCCGCATACATCTCGGCGTGCCGCAGCGCCAGGGCCCGGAGCGAGGCCTCGAGGCCGCCGTCGGCCGCCATCGCCGTCATATTTCAGGGAATAAAGAGGAAGTACGTCCCGGAACGGGCAGCAGTCTGGCCGCCGCGTTACGACCACACTCAGGGGGGGGGGGGCACCGGCACGCCGGGGATGCAGTACGTTATTGGAAGCAGCGCGGCAGATGGCGGCGGAGGCCGCTATGCAGACATCGAGGGGATGGACGCGCGGAGTATAGTGCGTTGCGTGGCCAAGTACGGCGGCGGCGCGCACAGTGGGCGTCAAAATCCTGGACGCGTTTTGAGCTCAGAGTCGCATAATGAGACTCGAACTGAACTTGTGACTCCCATCAATGGATTCTTTTCCGAGCGAGGAATCCATTGTTGGGGTTTACACGTTCGGTTCGAGTCTCATTTAGCGACTCTGGAGCTCAAAACGCGTCTAAAATTTTAGCCGCCTCAACGGTCTTTGCACTGAGCTGCGTGGCGGCGCACCAATTACGCCTCGCCTTGCAACTCGGGCCGCAGCCACGCCGCCGTTCCATGCAGATGTCGCCCGCGCCGCCCGTTCGGCAATGGCCTACTATTTCGATCGGAATCGCGAGCGGCGCGCCCGGCCCTGGAGCTTTGCAGGGCTTTTCCTGTGCTTTGCAGCCGCCGCCCTCGGAAGCCTTGTCAAAACGGCGCGGACTTCTTGCTCCCTCTTGGCCGGGGTCGGGCCGCACCCCTTCCATATCTCAATTCCCCCCCCCCCCCTTTTCCACCCGCCTCCGCCCACGCCGTCTCTTCGCATTCGCGAAACAATGTGGTTATGCGAGGCGAATTCCTGTGCGGCGCACGGAGTGCCCCCTCCCCCCCCCCTTTCATCGCGTCTTGGATTCCTCCATGCCTCCCTCCCTCCCCGTTGCCGGCAATATTGCGCGTCGCCCCGCCGACAGACAGCCGCTCTTTGCGCGCGAGCATCGCATTTTTTATTTTTTTTGAGAAGGTTTGTGGGGAGGCACGCAGCGCGGTGCGCCGCACTCCACTGTGTAGTCCACTCTGGGCGCCGTATTTGTTTTGCCGAAGACGGATGCGGAGAAATGGAGCGGTGCGGCGGAATGCGGGGGCCACGTCCGTGCGGCCCCCCCCCCCCCCTCCGCGCCGGGCCGCGTCGGTCGCGTGTTGTGATTGCCGCTGTGACCTTGCCCGCCTTGCACCGAGCCGGCCGTACCTGAGGCGGGGCGGGGCGCGCCAAGCCGCCACTGTTTACAAACGCCCTCATCCCAGTGGGCCGGCGCCACCGCGCTGTGCCGAGCCGTGCGCCGCCGAAAGCAGCCGATGCGATCAGAAACAATTATAGTCCGCCGCCGGGGCCGCGTGCACAGTGAGGGGGGCGGTGCCGCTGCCGTGAATCGCAGCGGGGCGCCGCCGGTACACTCTGCACTCGCCTTCACCTATGTCCTTGCAGCAGTTTTCATTCCGAATCGCTTTGACAACGTGGTCCGTTTCCGTGTGTTCCAGGTGAGGCAGCAGCGCGCAGGCCGGGACCAGCCGGGACGCTGTGCCGCCCGCCGGGTGGGTCGGCCTCCTCTCATCCCAGCAGCCTCCGGCGGCGTGCGGGTCACTGCGGCCCCCCGCCCCGCCCTCCTCCTCCCCCCCTCCCCCTGGCCAATCAGCTGAATCGGCAGCCCGCCCTTTGCCGGTGCTGCGGTGCGTGGGCGCCGCGGTGCCGCGTCGTCGCGCCGCGTCTTCCCGCCCCGTCAGCGCGGCCGGACCTCACGGCAACGGCGACGCACGGTGGGTCAGAAGACCGTTGAGGCGGCCGAAATTCAAGACGCTTTTTGAGCTGCAGGGTCGCTAAATGGGACTCGAATTGAACGCGTGACCCCACCAATGGATTGCGGTCCGAACGAGGAATCCATTGGTGGGGTCACACGTTCGATTCGACTCCCATCCAGCGACTCTGGAGCTCAGAACGCGCCTAGACTTTTGGCCGCCTCAACGGTCTTCTGACCCACTGTGCGACGGCGTGCGAACCGCGGCGGCGGCTGTCTCTGTTGCTCTGCCCGGCGCCGCGGGGAGCAGCGCGTTTCGGACGTGTGTCTGGGTGCGTGACGCCGTGCGTGCCGAGACGGCGCTTTGGGCGCGTGGGAGGTGTACAGGTGTATCGGCTCGCGGGGCTCGAATTTGCAGAGCGGGGTCGCGTTCAAGCGGCGCGCGGCCGTTGCTCTCGGCCTGCCGTTGCAAGTTTGGAGCGTGTAGGTCCTGGCCTCGGCGCGGCACGGGGCGACGGGCATGTTCCGTGGGCGCGTGCTGGGCGCCGCGTGCAGCGTCCCGTCGTCCAAAACACATGTTGTGCCAACGCACCTTAGCCCCCTGAAAAAAAAATCATCTCGCGAACGACGACCTCTCTCAAGTAAACGTAAACCGGTAAAAAAAAAACAAACAACAAACTGAAATTGCGACTCGAACGCTCGACCGGACTAGGAAAAAGGAGCAATCTCCATCTCCTTGCCCTTGGACTGGTCTGGCGCGGTGAGGCTGGCTGCATTGCACCTGTGGCTGCGATACGCTGCGATAACGCGACCATGGAGTGATAGCGACGACATACGCACGCCGCGTGCCAGGCGTGCGTCCGGCGCCGCGCAGCCCCCCTCCCCCCCCCTCCCCGCGGCCCGATCGGCGCGGTGACGCTTTAGGACCCGGCGGCCGATCAGTCAGTCCACGACGTCGGCCGGCGCCGCAGCCACCACCGCGAGTGCAGTGCAGTGCCCGACGGCCGCGACGCCCCCCCGTCGTTTCGCACTGTTTCTCGGTGACGCTGCTGCAGCGACGCGCCCAGCATCATCGCACCGCGAGCTGCTCGAGGGCGGCGTCGTCGTGCTGCAGGTAACCGGCGCGCGGGTGGTTGACCGGCGCGTTGAACCCCGTGTCGGTGGTGCCAAATATTGACGGCAAGCAGCCGCCGCCGCGACGACCGTGCAGCACCCCCAGCTGGTGGGGCGTGCCCGGCGTGCCACGTACCTGGCCGAGCGCCGCGTCGATCCCCGGCGCCCCAGATAAGGCCGATACGCTATCAGGAGGTCCCTGCAGTCCTCGGGCTTGGCCAACGAGACACGCCAGTCGCCGCCACGTCGTCGTCGTCACCGCCGCCAACAGCGAGTCGCTGTGTTTTTTCGCGTGCGCCAAGTCCAAGACCCCCCGGTGCCAGGCCAGGCCGCCGGGCCGGCTGCAGTGTGTTGTGTTATCGCTCGCCACGCCGCCAGCCGCTACCGCCCTGAAAAATGAGGTGCGCTCTTTTGTGTTGTTGTGCTGGCCGCCGAAGTGCGCCGAGGGCGGTCGACGGGGACCCTGCCTGCCGCTGCCACCGCCACGACGGCGACCAGGGCCGCGCCGCTGCCTCCGCCGGGGAGGATGGGCTATGGGCTCGCCCGCCGCACGCCCGTGGGGGAAAAAAAGTCTCGAAACTTACCGGAATTAGGTCTGAATGAGGCCTGAACGGTGAGACAACGTTGAGACCGTTCCCACACGGGTTCCCGATGGGATTCAGACAGCATTTAGACGGTTAAGGCACGCTTTAGGCAGCCTGGAAAGGCGCTGTCCTCCGTCTGACTTCCGTCTGAGAACGGCCGGGCAGGCGTCTGAAAAGTGGTCCCTTTCCAGGCGCCATTCAGACGGGATTCAGACCGATGCGTGAAGGTGCGTGAAAAAAAGGTAAACAGAGAGGCCCGCCCGGCCCGGAGTCGAACCGCACACACAGTGTGTGGAAGTCCGATTCGCTCACCGCTGGGCCAGAGCGTCAAGTTGGGAAGTGGGCCGGCAGACACAGCTGTGTCCGGGATTTTGGCCGCCTCAACAATCATCTTCTGACCCACTGTGCGGCGAGTGCCTCGCTTCGCCTCGCCCGCTACAATGTTGTGGCCAGCGCGGCCGGTCCTGGACTCGGCCCTCGGCGAGGATCCCGCGTCCCTCCCCCATCCGCCACATTGGCATTCAGATTGGGATCCCGCTGCCTCTTCGGCGAAGGGCGCGCGTCGGCGTGCAGCAGGGCGTCGTTGGCCATGCATGGGGTCGCCGTCGCGCCTCGCGGGTCGCCGCCCGGCGAGGGGCGCCATGGATCGCGGAGGGACTCGTCGGTATCAGTCAAGGCGGTCGCGCCGGGGTCAGACCGGTCAGACGAGCACGGCTGGCCGACCCCGGGCCTTCGCAAGGTGAAGGTGAAGGTGGATCACTCGGTTTGTTTAAGAAGCGAGAGTACATACTTGCTGCGATAAGAATGCACCCTAAAGTGCACCCCACAGTGAAGATTCATCATATTATCGAGAAAATTCTCTATAAATATGGTAGTGCAGCTGCCTTTGTAACATACCTCTGAATTTTCTTTGTACCTTATAGACATTTTGCGGATGTTTCCTTGTATATTATGTAGAAAACCTGCATCCTAACATGTTGGTGCAGCCTTTCGCCGTAAGACATTTAGAGTGTACGTACCAGCGAGGGTTGACCCACTGTAAAATTTTGTGGACAATGATTGTGGGACTGTGCCAAAATGTGTGAGATTTCTGGCGTATTTGCCACACTTGTTGCCTAGTTACAGGCGATTTCGCCACCCGATCGTGGGAATGTGTTAAAGTTTTGAACAATAAATGTGGGAAGTTGCTCCCCCCTCGCATAACAGACGATCGGTCTTTCCGCCAGTTATCCTTGCCCTTATTTTTGTCCGGTACCTCCTGGGGCCGAAGCCGTAAAGGTGGAGGGGGTGCGCAGTGTGGTGTCGGGGTGAATGGTGGTCGTCCGGCACAATGAGGCACGGCAGGGCACGGCACGCCCCTCCTCCAGATAAGCAGTCGTAAGGGCGGGGTGTGGTCGCGTGGGGGCGTCGAGAACGCAGAAACAATGGTCTAGTTCTCCTCCAGGCATCCTGGAGGGCTATCGGGAAGTAAGGGAGAGGGTTTGCTGGTTGGGCGGCGGTGGTCATCGTCATTGTGAACTCGCGGTCGGCGGCGTCCTCGCCCCCACTGGCGCGCGCCGCCAACGCGGTGTTCGAGCAGGGGCGTCGCACAGTGGGCCAGGAGACCGGTGGAGGCGGTCGAAATCCCGGACGGGTTTTGAACTCCAGAGTCGCTAAATGGGACTCGAACCGAAAGTGCGACCCCACCAATGAATTGCTCTCCGAACGAGGAATCGATCGGTGGGGTCTCACGTTCGATTCTGTCTGGAGTCTGGAGCTCCAAACGCGTCTAGAGTTTTGGCCGTCTGCTCCGGTCTTCTGGCCCACTGTGCGTCGTCGTTGACGGGAAGCTCTGTACCCACCCCGCCCCGCCCCACCCCACCCCACCTCACCCCACCCCGCCCCGCGCCGCGCCGCATTTGCACACTTGGCGGTTCCGGCGGGTTCCGCTTCCGCGGCGCTAAGGCCGAGGCGAAGGCCGTCCAAATCAGAACGGACGGCCGGCGGGAGGGCTGGACTGGGCTGGACTCGGGGGAGAGGGGTAAGCCCTTTGTCGACACGGCCTAATGTATGCAGCCCGTAATGAGCCGTGTAGGGCTGCGGGCAGCGAGTCGAGTTGGCGCTGCTCGTGCTCTTCATGCCCGCCACCCCGTCGCTCTCTCGGTGCCGCCAGCGCACAGTGGGTCAGAAGACAGTGGAGGCGGCCAAGATTCAAGACGCGTTTTGAGCTACAGGGTCGCTAAATGGGACTCGGACCGAACGTGTGACCCCACCAATGGATTGCTCTCCACACAAGGAAAACATTGGTGGGGTCCTACGTTCGATTCGAGTCCCATTTAGCGACTCTGCAGCTCAAAACGCCTCAAGAATTTTGGCCGCCTCAACGGTCTTCTGACCCAGAGTGCAGCGGAGCGATTCCGAAAAATCGTTTGTTCGCACTGCCTCTGTCGCACTCATGGGGCGTCCCGTCTGGGTGCGAGATGGACAGTGCGACGCAACGATCCTTCAGATTCGCTCGGCAGTGGCTGCCTTTATCACTTTAGTGGCTGGCCTTGCCGCCCTGGCCCCAATCGGCCCCGGGTCTTGATTCAGCGTTTTCCGCAGGACCTTCCTTTCCTTGGCCGCGGCTCCGCTGCCCCATCCCGCCCCCGGCGCACAGTGGGTCAGAAGACCGTTGAGGTGGCCAAAATCTCGGACGCGTTTTGAGCTCCAGTGTCGCTAAATGGGACTCGAATCGAACGTGCGTGACCCCACCAATGGATTCCTCGTTGGGAGAGCAATCCATTGGTGGGGTCACAGGCTCGATTCCAGTCCCATTTAGCGACTCAGGAGCTCAAAACGTGTCCAGGATTTTGGCCGCCTCAACGGTCTTCGGACCCACTGTTCGACGCGCTGTCGGCCCGCGTCTGGCGGTCAGGCCGGTCCGAGCTCACCGCCTTCGTCGCTCTGTCTCTCTCGCACTCGGGGCGCTCGGCGTTGCGGTGCGAGGGAGACGGAGCGACGGCGCGCCGTTCGGTAGTTGGCACGGCCAGGCGTGCGGCCAGGCGCCAAACTTTCTACCCAATTCATCACTTTTCTTTGGGAAGAAATATTTCCTTTCTGTCCTCGATTTTTTCCCCTTCTATTTTGCCGCCTTGCTTGCTTCTCGCTGCTGCATCCCGCGCGTCGGGAACTTGGCTTGTTGTAGTTGCCGGCGGCGTACGTTGAGGCATCGGGGCCGCCGCCCGCGTCACGTGTCGAAGAACACGGGGGAGTGGGAGACGAACAGGAACAAAGTTGGCAATCTCATTTTCCCCTTTTTGTTTGAGGAAACGGAAGCAGCGGCAAACTTTGCGCGGGTTTTTCCCTCATGCAGTGGCCGGCGGCCGGCACCGCGCACCGTGTCGCGATCGCGCCGCCGACAATGGCTTTGTGTTCCTTTCATTGCCTCCGCCTTCGCGCCGGGAAATGTGGCTCAGATAAGGAGCCGTCCGCAGGCCGAGCGGCCGGGGGGGGGGGGGAGGGGCGAGTCCCACGGTGGGCCGGGGGCACGGTGGGCCGGGGGCACGGTGGGCCGGGGGCACGGTGGGCCGGGGGCACGGTGGGCCGGGGGTCGCGGTGGGCGAGGCGTGGCCTCAGACGCGTCTCGACGGCCATGTGGCACGCCGTCGTCGCCGTGCCTTCGCCGATGCCCGCTCGGTATACAGCGCGGCGTCCGTGTTATCATTGTAATGACCCTCCTCTTGCCGACCGCCCAGCCTGCGTGTCCGCAGTGGGTCAGAAGACCGTTGAGGCGGCCAAAATTATAGATGCGTTTTGAGCTGCAGAGTCGCTAAATGGGACTCGAACCGAACGTGTGACCCCACCAATGGATTACTCTCCAAACGAGGAATCCATTGGTGGGGTGACAGGTTCGATGCGAGTCAAATTAAGCGACTCTGGAGCTCAAAACGCGTCTAGACTTTTGGCCGCAGCAACGGTCTTCTGACCCACTGTGGGGTCCTCGCCGTCGTCTTTGCCACCCGACTCCGGCGGTCTCGGTCCTCCGGTCTCGGTCCTCCGGTCTCGGTCCTCCGGTCTCGGTCCTCCGGTCTCGGTCCTCCGTCCGCAGCCCCCGGCGCTGGCGCTGGCACCGCCCCGCCTGCCGTGGCCCGTGGGTCCCATCCTGGCCCGGCGTATAATTCGATTTGAGCGGGGCTGTGCTGGCTGTGCTGGCCCGCCGCGCCCCGTGCCTGGCGAGGCGAGGCGCGCCCTCCCCGCCGCACGCACCGCGCAGCACCGCGCAGACGCCCTGATCAAGAGAGAAGGGCCTCATCTGCTCGCTCCTTTCCTTTCCTCCACGGGCGGGGCGGGGCGGGGCGGGGCGGGGCGTGCTGCCGGGCGCGGAGCACGGACGAAGCTCCGTGGAATGTTTTCAATTTCCAGCTTCCAGCCCACGGCCCGGAGATAAGAGTGGGGCCGCCTTCTTTCGCAGCGAGCGGGGCCGCGGCATGCGTCCATACGGAAAATTAAATGGCTAGTCAAACGCACGAAAGTGCTGAGAGAGAGAGAGAGAGAGAGAGAGAGAGAGAGAGAGAGAGAGAGAGAGAGAGAGAGAGAGAGAGAGAGAGAGGGGGGGGCCTCTCCGCGCGCCGCCAGTCGTAATGCAAGAAGTCGGGGCCTTGGCTCGCGCGGCATTTAAATGGGCTCCGACTTATTACTATTACGTTGTCATTTTACGGCCCCGTCCTACTGGCCATCAATTCGCATTCAATCACAGCGGCAAGACGCCCCTCCCTTTTTGGCGGTGTGCCATCCGTTTTTGCCGTCGGCTTTTGTTTTGTTGGTCTCTTTCTCTCTGCCCGACTCGACGGTCGTCATTCTCCAGGAGGAAAGCGCGTTTTATACACGCGACGTCGTCGTTGGCCAGAAAGGGGAAGGCGGGAGTAGGCCTGTGGCGAGAGAGAGAGAGAGAGAGAGAGAGAGAGAGAGAGAGAGAGAGAGAGAGAGAGAGAGAGAGAGAGAGAGAGAGAGAGAGAGAGAGAGAGAGAGAGAGAGAGAGCGCCTGCTGCGCGACCGCGTCCTGCGGGACGTGCAGCCCCCCGGCCCCCTGCGGAGGTAGGCCGCCACGCCGGGCCCCCTGTGGAGCGCGTTGCCTACCCGCGCGTCTGCGGGCGCTCCCTTGAAGCGGGCGGCGCGTCCTGGCAATGCCTCGGGCTCCTGGCTGCCCCCTCCCTCCCCCTCCCTCCCCCACCGCGCCACGCGGCCCTCGCGCCGGCTGGCTGGCTGACTGCCTGCCAGTGTCTGTCTTCCTCTTTCCGTCCCGCTCGGACTTTGGCGCGTGAATTGAAAACAAAGCCGCGCGATGTTTGCGCGGCCTCTGACGGCGTGGTCTGGACACGCGTCGCGCGGCGTGACGCCGACCGACACGCCGAACACAAGCAATGGAAACGAAGTGCTCCTCGGCGTCGGCCTAGTGTTTAATGAGTTTGCAGGTATGCGGCCCACCCGCCCCTCACTCTGTCTTTCGCCACTAATCAGTCTCGCGGCCGCTCCGGGCTGCCCTCTCTCCCGGGCCCTCGGCAAACAACCCCTTCCGAATATTCTCTCTCTCTCTCTCTCTCTCTCTCTCTCTCTCTCTCTCTCTCTCTCTCTCTCTCTCTCTCTCTCTCTCTCTCTCTCTCTCTCCCTCTCTCTCTCTCCCCTGATTGGGTGCAAAATTAAGCACTTTAAGTCAAAATTTTCAGAGGGGCTGGGATGGCTCGGGGATGCGCCGCTCCACTATATACGGGGCTCTGCCATTTTTTAAAAGAGAATTCCCCACCCCTTGCGGCTCCAGGCTCCAGCGGTGCGTTTGCCCCGGGCTGTCATGCTTCCAGTCCTTCCAGTCCTTCCAGTCCCAAGGCCTCGCCTCCACCGTCCCCGGAGACCCGGCCAGCCTGCAGTGCCAGGGCAGCTGTGGCGCCGCGCAGACAGTGTGTCCGCCCCGCGCGAAATGGAGTGAGAGGGGGTGGGGAGAGGGGGGGCATGCAAATGACCTGGGCCGGCGGGAACAGGCAGATGAGCGAGGTGCCGAGCCCGGGCGGCCCGCCCCTGCCACCCCCTCGATCAACAACCCCTAGGCCGGGCATTAGGCCAGCGAGTAGCCCCGGCCGCCCCGGCGGAGCTGGCGGCCAGGCGGCGGGGCACGCACAGTGGGCCGTGTTAACGAAGCATATTCCGCGCGGCCTGACCCGACACTTTGAGCCGCCCTTGGACCTCCTGCGGGCGAAGCAGCGGAGCAGGTGGCCGAGGCCGAGGCCTCCCCGGGGGACTGCCGCGGCGTACCGACAGAGGCAGTCAGAGGCAGGACCGGACGCGTGGAATTCTGAGGCAGAGGCCGGTACGCCGCAGGCAGGCGGAGAGGGCCGCCGTCGCCGCATTTTGCAAAGTGCCAGCCACAGTCGTAGGGACCGCCGGGCGGACGGACGGACGGACGGACGGACGGACAGAGAGACAGACGGACGGGTGCCGTGTCAGTTGCAGTCTCTCCTTCATTGTGCCCTGGCCGGCTCTGTGCGGCTCTGCGGCCGTGGCGTGGGGTCGAGGAGAGAGAGGGCTCCGAGGGCTCGTGGTGTCGGGCACTAGTGTGATCCCGGCCTGGTCAGGGCGGGCCGGGCCGGGCCGGGCACCCCCGCCTTCCTGATTACTCGCCTGAGAATGACAGCGCGGTCTCAGTGGTGTGTGTGTGTGTGTGTGTGTGTGTGCGTGCGTGCGTGCGTGCGTGCGTGCGTGTCCGTGCGTTACGACCCACCTGATTGTTAAACGGATGGCATGGGGGCGTGGCCTGCGTGGCCTGCCTGGCCTCCGACTCCACCCCGAACGGACCGCGGGGGCGTTGCTGCCTTGCCAGTAATTAGAGAGCGGCCTTAAAGTCTTAAAGACCCCCGTTAAGGCGAAGGCGCGCCTCGGCCGCATTTGCATAAGCCTCGTGATGTTGAACGGGTCAGCACGGAACCTGTTTCCCCCGGCGCTGAATTTGGGGCGCTATCGCTATCGGGGTCGCGGCGGCGTGGCGTGTGCGTTATCGGCCGCGCTATCGCCGCGGCCACGCACTGCAGGGCCTGGTGCAGGCCGCGCTGCACAGCGGGTCAGAAGACCGTCGAGGCGGCCCAAATTCTAGACGTGTTATGAGCTCCGGAGTCGCTTAATGGGCCTCGAGTCGAACGTGTGCTCACTAAATTCCTTTGTACAATTTTTGTACGTGCCCTCACACAATTTTGCGCATACGTGCTTTTCGTACAAAATTGCACGAAATTTCGCACAAGTTTGTGCGATTCTGCGTACAAATTTGTACGAAAAAGGTTGGCATGTTGAAAATTGTGCGAGACCACGAACAAAATTGTACAAAGACATTTAGTGTGTGCCCCTTCAATGGATTCCTCGTTTTGAGAGCAATCCATTGGTGAGGTCATACGCTCGGTTCTTGTCCCATTTAGCGACTCTGGAGCTCAAAACGCGTCCGGGATTTTGGTCGCCCCTCAACAGTCTTCTGACCCACTGTGCACCGGCGTGCCACGCCACGCCCTCCTCGTCCCGTGTGCACGCGAGTTTGTTGGTTTTCCTCCTTTCCGCTTCCCGCTACAGCCGCCCCGTTGCGCCCCCGCTGCCCCTCGCTGCCCCCCGCCGCCCCCGCCCGACCGCCACCTGACACCGTTCGTGCCTTGCTGGCCGAGCTGGCCCTAATTACCCCGGCCGGCCCACGGGGTGCACCACACAGTGGGTCAGAGGACCGTTGAGGCGGCCAAAATCCGAGACGCGTTTTGAGCTCCAGCGTCACTTGATGGGACTCGAATCGATCCTGTGACCCATTCAATGGATTCCTCGTTCGGAGAGAAAACCATTGGTGGGGTCACACGCTCTGTTCGAGTCCCATTTAGCGACTCTGGAGCTCAAAACGCGGCGAGAGTTTTGTCCGCTTACGCCGTCTTCTGGCCCACTGTGCCTCGTGCCGCGTGCGCCGCCGGCAGTGTGAAACAATGGCCAGTGTCATGTCGGCGAGCGCGAGGGCGCGTGTGTTCTGGAAATGGAAGGGCGCCCCGTGCAAGACGGATGGCCCGCCCTGGGGACGGAGGTCGGGGCTGGCGGGGCGGCTGGCCCCGAGGCTGGCGCCCCGAGGCTGGCCCCGTGCCAGAGTCAGGTGCATGATGAAGGGGGCGGGCACAGGCAGGCGCACAGGGAGCCGCGCCGGCGAGGCACGGGCCTGGCCTCAAGCCGATGGACCCAAGGTGGACATTTTCCCCCTCGCATTTTTTTTCCTCGTCTTTCCGCGCGACCTTCTTCTCCTCTGCGGTGGAAGGGCGCGCGCAGCGAGGACGCCGGGCAAGACGCGCAGGACGGGGCGGGGCGCGCCCCCGAATACGTCTATAAGCTCGCTGAACCGGAAACGCGACTCGGGTCTTTGGGGAGGGGAGGGGCAGAGGGCGCCTTGTGCTAACAGTCGACAACCACCAGGGCGGCTTGGACTGGAGGGGCGGCCCGACAACACCTGCCGCCGCACCGCTCTTGACGTTCCCCGCGGCTCGACGCCGCCGCATCGCGAACCTCCCCTCCCCTCCCCTGACAGCAGCCCTGCTCGCGTCGTGTATGACGCGACCGACACCAGCACTGGGGCTGATATCGGCTCGCTGGCACCGCTGACACGTCTCCCCCGCGTGTCACGCAGCCCGTCACGCGGGCCGTCACGGTGCCTGTCAATGCCGCGTCGCCGTCGTGGTGGGAATGGGGGCGCCAGTGTGCGCGGAGTGTGACCCGGTGTGACCCCCGCACAGTGGGTCAAGACGGTCAAAATCGGGGGGGGGGAATATAGACGCAAAAGTCCGGACCCGACCGGAACCTGAGGTGGCCAGATTCGGATTCCCCATAAAATTTTGAGTCAGAATCGCCAAATACCGCCGTGACTTTTTTAAATCTCGTTTTCCGCTCTTAAATATTTTTTTGCCCGATTTCGACCGTTTTGACCGAGGGGGTACACTCCTAGGAATCGTGTACAGACCACTCGGTATTACGCTGTATTACGGCGGTATAACGCGTGTATTACGGCATTGAAATGCTACGTACTATTTTGTCCTTTTTAACCCCAAAAATGGTATAACAATCACGTGTATTACGCGTGATACAGGGATTTTGTGTACAGGGCATGACGCGAGTGTTTACCCCCTCGGTTTTGACCAACTGTGTGCCCCGTGCCCGTGTTGCAGGAGCCGCCATGACTAGCTGACCGCCGGCCAGGACGCCGACGGAGCCACGGGGAGGCCGGCGCTGACGACGACGACGACGACCTGAGCACCGCAGCACCGCAGCCACCGCGCAGACATGGGTCCCCGCGTGCTGCCCCGCCTCGTGCCCAGGAAGTCGCTGGTGCTCAAGCTGGCCGTGCTGCTGGGCGCGGTGTGGCTCACCGTCGCCTTCCTGCTGTCGGCCGAGCAGCGCGCCGGCTCCCTCGGCGTGGGCACCGGCGAGGACGTCAACGGCAACCTGGTGGACGGCACGTTCCTCGGCGACGACGGCCCCGCCGCGCAGCCCTTCGTCGCCTCGAGGACGCACCACCGCGAGAGCCCCGCGGCGCCGCCACGAGGGGTGCGTCCAATCTCTGCCTGTTGTCGTCTTACCGTCGCACAGTGGGTCAGAAGACCGTTGAGGCGGCCGAAACTGTTGACGCGTTTTGAGCTTTAGAGTCGCATAATGGAACTCGAATCATACGTGTGACCCCACCAATGGACTCCTTGTTTGGAGAGCGGTCCATTGGTGGGGTCACATGTTCGATCGGAGTCCCATTTAGCGACTCTGGAGCTCAAAACGCGTCCGGGATTTTGACCGCCTCAACGGTCTTCTGACCCACTGTGCGTCGCCACAATTTTTTCGCCCCAGTGTCTTTCAACAGTGTTGTTTTATGTGTAGGCTCCAGACGGTCCGGAAAATGGTGGCGGGGTGCTGGCTGCCCCCAAGAGCCCCGAGGAGCTGGACGCGTCCAAGAAGGAGGAGCTGTACGGCGAGATGGGAAAGCCGGTGGTGCTGGGCAACCTGACGGCCGACGTGAAGAAGCTGGTGGACGAGGGCTGGGCCAAGAACGCCTTCAACCAGTACGTGTCCGACCTGATCTCCGTGCACCGCAAGCTGCCCGACCCCAGGGACCACTGGTGAGTGCCCCGCGCTGCGCCTCCGCGCGCCAGTGCATGCTGCAGGTCGGCCGGCTAACGCCTCGCCCGTGTTGCAGGTGCAAGGAGCCCGGCCGGTACCGGGAGAACCTCCCCCAGACGTCCGTCATCGTGTGCTTCCACAACGAGGCCTGGTCCGTGCTGCTGAGGACGGTGCACTCGGTGCTGGACCGGTCGCCGGCGCACCTCATCAAGGAGATCATCTTGGTGGACGACTTCTCCGACATGCGTGAGTAGTGCAGTACCGACGTCGGTCGCAGCATTGAAAATACGGCATCTGTTGCACAGTGGGCCAGAAGACCGGCGCTGGCGGTCTAAATCCCGTGCGCGTTTTGAGCTTCAGAGTCGCTTGATGGGACGCGAAGCGAACGTGTGACCCCCACTGATGGATTCCTCGTTGGGAGAGGAATCCATTGGTGGGGAACACACGTTCGGTTCGAACGCCATTAAGCGACTCTGGAGCTCAAAACCCATGTGGGATTTGGACCGCCTCCGCCGGTCTTCTGGCCCCCTGTGCGTTGGGATGAATCGCTTGACGGCGCCGTGTTGTCCCGCAGCCCACCTGAAGCTGCAGCTGGAGGAGTACTTCACCAACTACCCCAAGGTGCGCATCATCCGCGCCCCCAAGCGCGAGGGCCTCATCCGCGCCAGGCTGATGGGCGCGCGCTACGCCACCGCCCCCGTGCTCACGTACCTGGACTCCCACTGCGAGTGCGGCGAAGGTGAGTCCAGTCTGCAGTGGTCCCACCTGACGCACAGTGGGCCACAACAAGTCGCGAAATGCGACTCGAACCGAACGTGTGACATCACCAACGGATTGCTCTCCGAACGAGGAATCCATTGGTGGGGGTCACACGTTCGGTTCGAGTCCCATTCAGCGACTCCGGCACTCAAAACTCGAGTTGGCCGTGTGCGCCGATCTTCTGGCCCACTGTGCGACGGTTGCCATTCTGCCTGTGCTAATGCGGCCGCGGCCGGTGTGCAGGCTGGCTGGAGCCGCTGCTGGACCGCATCGCCCGCAACAAGACGACCGTGGTGTGCCCCGTGATCGACGTGATCGACGACACGACGCTGGAGTTCCACTGGAGGGACTCGGACGGCGTGTCGGTGGGCGGCTTCGACTGGAACCTCCAGTTCAACTGGCACGCCGTCCCGGAGCGCGAGCGCAAGCGGCACTCCAACTCGGCCGAGCCCGTGTGGAGCCCTACCATGGCCGGCGGGCTGTTCAGCATCGACAAGAGCTTCTTCGAGCAGCTGGGCACGTACGACAGTGGCTTCGACATTTGGGGAGGGGAAAATCTGGAGCTGTCTTTCAAGGTGAATGATACTATTTGTATTTTTTAAATTTCTCTTTTCATGTACAACTTGACGTGTTGCACTTTTGCTTTGGGAGAGAGTTTGATTTTTTTGTCCTGTTATGTTGCAGACGTGGATGTGTGGTGGAACTTTGGAGATAGTGCCCTGTTCACATGTAGGTCACATCTTCCGAAAGCGCTCTCCTTACAAGTGGAGATCAGGTGTGAATGTGCTGAAGCGGAATTCAATACGTCTCGCTGAGGTTTGGATGGACGACTATGCGAAGTACTACTATCAGAGGATCGGCAAAGATTTGGTATGGCTCAACATGCTTCTTATGTGATTAAAATATTTTTTGGCAAATATGAGTCGTTTTTATTTTATTTCTACATTTCCTGTCTGTTTTAGGGTGACTTTGGAGATGTCTCTTCTCGAAGAGAGCTGCGCCGAAATTTGGGTTGCAAGTCATTTAAGTGGTATTTAGACAACATCTACCCAGAATTATTTGTTCCTGGCGAAGCTGTTGCATCAGGAGAGGTGAGAATTTCTTTTCTTGATTCAAATTTATTAAATGAAGTATCCTCTTCAATTAGTAGTGTTTCCATTATATGTTGGTTAATTTATGACAGAAAATGTTTGATAGCGTTTAAATTATAACCTTTTTGAGTATCTTAATCACAACTTTTAACACCACAAATGACAGGTCCGCAATATGGGTTATGGTGCAAAGACTTGTCTGGATTCGCCAGGACGTAAGAATGACCTGCACAAACCAGCAGGACTTTATCCTTGCCACGGTCAAGGAGGCAATCAGGTTTGTTTTCAGCAGTTTCAGTTGGTAGCGTCAACCAGTCGACATCAGGCATGCAGCAGGCACTGTGCAGCACGTCATCACTCTTGCATGTGGAGCACCAGCAACACAGCATGTCCAAGGACTATATTATTCCTGTCTTTTCCCCTTTGAATTCCTCTTCCCAATTTTATTTTTCTGTAGCTCTGACCCATTGCTGAAACCTTGACCTGTACCACATTGTAAAATGAACCAGCCTTTCAGAAACCCCATCACTTCCTATCTTTGACAGCATTGGAAGCAGCACCAACGTTAAACAACAGCCCCCATCACCCTGTCATTTTAGTAATATCTTGAAAACTGATGCATAGTGCGTGTTTTTATGACGTTCAGGTAAGAAATGGGGAATCCGGAATGTGCCTTGACTCAGAAGCATCAGAGGAGGAATATCACAAGCCCTTGAACTTGTGGCAATGCCACAGAGAAGGGGGAAATCAGGTAACCGAGTCTGTCAGCCACACGTTTTACAAGCCACTGTCTTGCATTTACTTTGGGATTTGTGGCGGGACCGGTACTGACCGCTCACAGTGTCAAGTGATGGAATTGAATCCTTTGCTTCACTTTTAGCTTTCTGCAAAAGTTACAATGAAGTTATTTTTGTCTAACCTAACCAGATTGGAAGGATAATTGTTCATTTGCAATCTGTTAATGTGTGAGACTCAGAGTCTGCTTTTTTGCTTGGATATTACCACTTATTCCCTCTATAGCTAGTACTTTACTAGTAACCCAGCAAGAGGTGGAATGGTTACAATTCTTTCCATTCTATTTTCCAATCGGTGATATAGATAGTTCTCCATTCTACTGACATTGAAAAGCCGCTATGAGAGATTTTTATTCCACTCACACTTCACACTGATTGGGTAACACACATTGCTGTGTCACATTACACATCACATGTTTTGTTTGGTGCTCTTCCTTCTCTTTCCCTCTATCTTTCTATTTTCTTTCTGGAGTAATAATACAGTCCTTTGGGCATGATAATCCGTACGTGGTGTTGGTGATCACATGTGCAGTGTATTTATGTGATGTTGCACATTGTCCTTGGAAAAGTGGCATTCACTGTTCTTCAGTAATGACGCTGTTGCTGTATTGTGTTGTGATGCATGATGCTGTCTGATGAATACTACCTTTTAAAGTAATATGTGTCAATATATTTTAAAGAATTTGTTTTTCATTTGGCTTAAAATAATTTTGTGTTTGCTATTTATTTTTTTTGCTAAATTTAGTATTGGATGCTGAGTAAAACCGGTGAGGTGCGGAGGGATGAGGCCTGTCTGGATTATTCAGGTCAAGACGTCATACTGTACCCCTGCCATGGGTCAAAGGGTAATCAGTATTGGCAGTACCACCCAGAGGTAAGGAGCCTCACTTCAACTTTGCGCATTTCCCTCATTACACAAGTCTTTGAAATTTCCAACCATCTTTTTCGTTTTTGCAGACTATGCTGTTGCAACATGGCAGCAGTAAAAAGTGTCTGGCCATTACAGAAAGCAAGCAGAGGCTTGTCATGGAAGAATGCAATTCATCAAGTCCACATCAACGATGGAAGTTTGAAAATTATGATTCCAGTAAATTATAAATACTTTTTATTCACCAAGCTATCTAATTGTGCCATTTTTGAGATTTAAGTGATGAGTAGTAGAACCTATCATCATTGAACTCATTTCCTGAGACATTTTGTGCAACAGAGACAGTGCTTTCAAGAAGTATCAAGAGTCATACTATGAGGGAGTAAAAACTTGAGTGCATCACTACAGTTACCGTGCAAGTGACATTATTTGGACTGAGTAAACTCACAGCCATTGTTGCTTGTTCTCAGATTTTAGAATCTACTAAGATTTTTGTTTTAATTTCCAATGATGTGCCGTGTAGTATTTTAAAGTATGGACCAAACAAAGTTTTGGAAGAATCATGTAATAAGTTTTTATTGGCAATGAAAAATGCCAACCCTTTAAGAACTAAAAAATAAAAATTGATTTGCTGTGCAAGTTGCATTTAGATTGTACACCTGAATCACTGATTCAATGAATCAATGGTTCAGGTGATTGTTGAAATGACTGGTTTTGTTTTTGTTATTGTATGTCATGCAAGGGCAGGGTGTTTGTGCTCTGTTGAGATGAACCATATCAGAGTGTTTGACTAAAACATGTGTGCCAGGGGGATGATTGGAGTCTATGGTGATAGTTTGTGTGAATGGGTGCAGCCAATGTTAATTGATTTGAGTCAAGTCTAAACACATCAATATTTGCTCATTAGTAGAATTAATGTGCTGTTTGCACTCCGGAAGGGAAATTGAGGGGTGCTCTCTACTTTCCAGTGCTTGATAACATTATGAAAGTTAAATCAACACTGTGAAGTGTCCTTTCAAATTTAAATTGTGTTGGGCAATTATAATTTTTTTTTTTTTAAGAAATTTTATTATTAAATTGGTAGCCTCAGTTTCCTAAGGAGTCCATTCCTATTTGTGTGCTGGTAGTTCCTTTCTAGATATGAAAATAAGTCATTTTTTTAACTCCATCATTTGTGAAGGTTGCGATTGGTATATCGGTGTCTGAAGAACCAGAAACCATTGTCAACAGATATGAACCTATCTTTTCTAATATTAGGGCTTCAAAGAAATTGTCAGAGTTTTTGGCTGCAAAGTAAACAACAAGTCAAATTTAGAATATTATTAATGATAATAATAATTATTGTTATTATTGTTTACTATATCACAAAAATTTCAGATTTAAGGAAAGTTGCCTTCCCTATCAGGAGGCAGAGACTGTATTTCTGTTCTTTAGAACATTTTGAACAATGAAAAGAAAAACAATGTTGTGTTTGTTTTTTTCATTTTTTTGTTTTTTTAATCTTCCAGTGCAGTTACTCATTAGCATATGGTCGATTATGTCATTGAAATGTGATTATTTTTCCTCAGTTGTTAAGCTTTTTTGTTATTTGTGAAATCTTAGTTGTTTTTATAGCTATGCATACCTATAGTATGTTGTGTAAATATTGCATATTACTGGCAATCATTCCACTCAAATGGCTGCCTGGTGGTTACAGATGCTTCTATCTCTTACATGTAACTTATCCTGCAGTTCAACCTTTCTGATGTGGAGTGTACATATGGTCCTTAGTGTCTTTTGGTTGTGATACTAATTTTTGCCAAACCTTGCCATATCAGTTTCCATCCATATCATGTTGCCACTCCATTGTGTTGCATTCAAGATCATGCCTGTCGCTCACATCAATTGTTTTGATTGTTGATTTACTTTTCCTTGTTCTTTACCACAGGCGTGTAGAGTAATAATTTCTTCTTTCTTTGCTAGCTTTCCATCCAAGTGAAGTATACATTCACTTTGTGAAAACTGATTTGGGCTGACCAAGTATTAGTCTGACTAGCAGATCACTCACCCTTCAAAAAAATCTTTAAAAATTGTAGCGTTCTTAGAATCATCATCATATCAAACTTTCATATCCTATTGAATGATCTATTTTAACTTTTGGCTCTTCCTGATTCATTGTATATAAGGAGGTTTCCGTGTTCATAGCCTTCTTAAAATGTATCATTCCACCAATATAATTTGTGGTGCCGTGTTTACATTATTTTGACAATACATTCCATTTGTGCGTCTGGCCTTTCAAATTCCGACAAGGAAGTGGTTCTCTTTTTCCCTGTGGTTTAGCCAATGTGCCACTCTTGTGTAAATTAGGGTCATTGAAAATTTAGCTTCAGGCTCAAATGGCCCTGTCAGTATTCACTAACATGGCACTCAGGTGTTTTCATTTTAATAACAGTACTTATGTGGCAGAAAAATTTTAGTTAGAAATTTTCTTTTATATGTAGATACAATTGATATACCCATGTAAATAACTTGTAAATATAATGTGATAATATCATTCCTTGATTTTGTGTCTTGAAAACAAATTAAGAGCAAATTGTTATCTTAGTTTAGCTTCTCAATTCGGTCATGCAGTTTGGGGCTTCCTGTTGTGAATTTATGAGGCAGAGGCAAATTTTATTGGATGGCAAAAAAATATTTGCAACTATGTTTAAAATTGATTAATAAAACCTTTTTGAAACTTAACACATGAGTCTATAAATAATAATACCCTAAATCCAGTCTACTCATAATCTAAAGATGCAAGTAAACATTCTTTACCTGAAAGTCTTTCTCACATCCTACACTCCTCTACGTCAGGTACCGCAGTATCTATCATTGAACATGCTGAGACAGCAGCAGGCCCGTGCGGAGAACTCCACCGCGGCAAGGCATGCCATTTCCTTGCAGGGGGGAGGGCACAGTGGGCCAGCCAGAAGACCGGCGCAGGCGGCTAAAACTCTGGACCCAGAGTCGCTGAATGGGACTCGAACCGAACGTGTGACCCCACCAATGGATTCCACGTTTGGAGAGCAATCCATTGGTGGCGTCACACGTTCGTTTCGAGTCCGATCCAGCGACTCAGGAGCTCAAAACGCGTCTAGAATTTCGTCCGCCGGCCGGCTGGCCCACTGTGGAGGGGGGGCCTCTACCTCTCAGCCTAACGGCGGCAGACCTCTATGTTGGCGCCGCCGCGCACCGACACGGTCAGGTTCATCTTGAGGCGCACGTCGCCGAGGTGCTTGGGCCCGTCGGCGGGCACGCGGAACTTGAGCCGCGGCACCAGGGCGGCCGTGACCGTCTTGAGGAACATCATGGCGTAGCGCTGGCCGATGCAGTTCCGCGGCCCCGCGCTGAACGGCATGTAGGCGAACGGGTGCCGCGAGCGGCAGTTCTCCGGCAGGAATCGGTCCGGGTCGAACTTGTCCGGGTTCGGGAAGTACTTGGCGCTGCGGTGCGTGTGGGGCAGCCAGATGGCCACCTGGCAGCCGCGCGGCAGCACGTAGCCGGACGGCAGCTTGAAGTCCGCGGCCATGTGGCGCGCGAAGACCGGCACCACGGTGAAGTAGCGCAGCACCTCCTTGATGAAGCGCTCCGTGTACTGCAGGTGCGCCATGTCCGAGAACTCCAGGGGGCGGTTCACGTCCTCGCCGAGAATGTCGTCCAGCTCCTGCGCAGACAAAGCACACTTACCAACTCTTCTCTTGTCGAGACCAATCCATTTCTGTTAAACAATGTTAATTTGGACAACTTTGAAAATTCACTCAAGCCTTCGACATTTAGCTTAGGTGCGAAACGGGTGGGTAGACTTGCTCCCAAAATAGGCTGAGCTTGTTCTCTATTCTTTTACACCCAAAACAGGTTGGCGACTTCCCCTCCCCAATTTGGGCAGTGCTCTACCTGAAATGGGTTCTTTTTGGCTGGGCCCGGGCGCCCGGGGATTCCCGTCCCGGGTGGGCCCCCAGCCCGGCCGGCTCCAGGCCCCCAATGCCAAGGACTAATACCAGACCGCCACAAAAGTGCGAAATCAATCATTTAAACATGCTAAGAGCGACGCTCGCAACGTGACCCACCTGCCGCACTCTCTCCTGCAAGTCCTGCCTGATGGCGAGCGTGTAGATGATGAAGGTGAGCGCGTCCATGGAGGAGCCCGACGCGATGGTCACGATGGTCTTGACCTCCTCGGCGAGCTCGTCGTCGCTGAGGGCGGCGCCCTCCTCGGAGGTCAGCACGTGGTCCAGGAAGGCTTGCCGCTTCTTCGGCGCCTTGCTGTTGATGTTGTTGTTGTTGCTCAGGAGCTGCCTCTTGTCGCGGATGATCTGCTGCGTGAAGGCGGTGAGCACGCGCTTCACCTCGAGGTACTCGGGGAACTGGCTGCGCATAAACGAGTACGCCCACTCGCTGAGGAACCAGGGGTGCCACACGCGGTACATGAAGTGGTCCAGCGCCTTGGGGATGGCGTCGACGAACGTCGTCCTCTCCGGGTCCTCCTCGTCCACGTCGGAGGACATGACCGTCTCGCAGATGCTGTTGTTGGCGCAGGTGCCGCTGAGCGGCGTCACGTCGAACACGGAGCCCTCGAGCCCGGCGAGCTGGTTGGCGAAGGCGATGCCGCGCTTGTGGAAGATGCCGACGAAGTCGCGCAGGATGTCGAGGTGCAGGCTGGGGGTGATGGCCTTGCGGTGGCGCCTCCAAGTCTCACCGCCCAGGATGGCCAGCCCCGAGCCCATCAGGGGCTCCAGCGAGCTGTACACGGCCGACTTGTCCGTGGTCTTGGCGGACGTGACGATGGCCTCCACGTCGTCCGGATCGCTGAGGGCCACGAACGTCAGGTGGCCCAGGTGGAGACGCACGACCGGCGCGTAGCTGGAAAATATCCTCTGCACGGTGTCGTAGATGTCGTCGGGCGGCCCAGCGAACTCGAGCACGTTGCCGATGAGCGGGTACGGGGTGGGGCCCGGGATGTCGGCGGTCATGAGGCGCACGCGCTGGATCTCGGACACGGCCAGGTAGAGGCGGCGGAGGGCGGCGACCACCACCAGCGCGGCGGCCGTCAGCAGCAGCAGGAGCACGGCCATGGCGGCCGAACGCAGCGTGGAGGCTCAGACCTCGCAATGACAGCACTCCTCGCTCGGCTGCCCTGCGCCGCGCCGCTCTTCTCGCAACTCGGCGAGTCCCCGACTGGAGCCGCCGCCGCCCCGCGCAGCCCGCGCAGCCTCACCCCGACAGCCCCACCCCGTCAGCCGTGGGCCGCGGCTACGCGGCCACCGAGCCAGCAGCGGGCCACCAGGCCCCACCTTCCCAGGGACTCTTGAGGCTCGCGGCCCCAGCCCCACGCCCCACCCGCCGCCAGGGCCGGCGGCCAGCCGCGCATGCCAGCGCGCACGCAGCTACCCGCTCAACGAAAGCGGTACCGGCGCACTGGTAGTGCGCCGACCGAAACAAGGAACAAGGGCGACGGTCTTGTTTCTACCCGAGGCCGGCACGGCCTGGCTTCCGTTTGCCTTACTGCCCTACTCCTTGCACTCCTTGTACGGGCCAGGGCCAGGCCTCGGCGTCAGCCTCGGTGTCAGCCTCGGCCACCACTGCACGCCCGGCCAGGAACAGGTTGGGCGCCTGCCTGCTGTCCCAGCGACTGCAGTCCCGCCGCGCTGCACTCGCCCGCAGTCCGGAAAAGCGGGCAAAGCGAAGCGAGTGATAGACGGCGCGGCACGCGGGCAGCGGTGGGAATGCGTGTCCTGCCCTGCGTCGCTAGACGCTTCCCGCTTTCGTTCCGAACAGTTAGTCGCGCAGTCCTGACGTAGGTATTTGAAACTGCGGCGTCGCGGCCTGCTGTCCTTCGGTCCGGCTGCGGATAGCCGCACGGCAGTCGCGTCGTGATTCGCGTCATCCACCGTGTTTTCTTTCCCCTCCCAAGCGCCAAGGCCTCGCGGCCGGGGCCGGTCGCGGCGTCGCGGCGTCGCGGCCCCCAGCGCGGGGCGGCAGGCAGCCTCGGCCGCCGCACGCCAAGGCCGCGCCGCCATCCAGAGGGCCATCTCAAACCGCACCGCCGTGCAGAGGTGCCGCCGTGCAGAGGATTACCTCACGCTTACGCCGAAAGGCCGGCAGGCCAACCGGCCGAAACGGGGCGCACAGTGGGCAGTGGGGCAGTGCCTCTGTCTCTCTCGCACTCATGGGGCGACCCGTGCGGGCGCGAGAGAGGCAGAGCGACGGACGCCACACTGTTCGGAATGAGCCTGCGGGCGGAGGGTGGGGCGGCCTGCACTCCTAGCATCATCGGGGAGGAGAGAGAAACGCGTTGCCCAACGCGCATGCTCATGCTCGCCGCCGCGACCCGACCCGACATACAACGAGTTGCTAAATGGCTAATTGTTGGTTAGGTTGGGGCCAGGCTGGGCTCCGGCTGGGCTCCGGCCGCTCTGCTCGCAGCAACACCGCAACGCGCGCGACGTGCGATGAGTTGCACTTCTGTGAGCGATGCCCCGTCGGGAGGGCGGCTAGAAGGGTAACGAAGCCTTCGCGATATCGGCCTGAGGGTTTAGAAGTGGCAGCCTAAAAACGATTGAGACAGGCTCCAGACCTAGAGGGCGAGCCAGTGCCAAGACCTCATGGATTCGGATCAAACTTGGCATACCTTCCCATTATAAAGTTCTAGCCGGGGGGAAGGCCTGGTTTGGTCAATTTTTTAAATATTGTTTTTCAAGTTTATTTTTTGTTTTTTACAATAAAAAAATGAGTCCAGCTAATTTGACTTCACTATGGAAAATAAAGCAAAAGGATTCGATCCGCCGACACTAGTACCGTGACACCAACACGTCTACACCCCGAGCTACCACGGCACATGATGGATACCACGCTATGCCATGGGCTTGAACCGCACTGAGAGAGGCCGTGAATAATAAAGAAAATAAATGTTGGGAGTCGAACCTGGGACTCGAGGGTCTGGTGCGAATGCGGGCCAATGGGTAAAGCCAGTCGGAAAAAGATGTGATGTGAGGGGAATCGATCGCCGGTCTTTAACATTAGGACCCGGCACCATTACCACTCGTCCACATGGCCCCCGCTTGTGATGGGGAGTCTCGCACCCCGCTTAAGGAACCCGGCCAGAAATAGCTCCCCAATGGCACCGGTCAGGACGCAGTGGGCCGGGCGTCGGTATGTCGGTATTGGCGCTGCGGGAGTCAGGCGATTTCCCGGCGCAACAACTGGAGCGGAGCGCACGGCCAACGCGGCCACCACGGCGTCACAGGAGTGCGGTGATAAAGAAAGCGGGCGCCATTTTGAGCGCCCCCCCCCCCCTCCCTGGAGTCTGTACGGCCGTGCCCCCTTTGATGCAACGGCTGCAGTGCTGCTCTCTCTCTCCTCTTGTATTTGCTCGCGTCATGAGGCGAGGTAACCGCTTTCACCACCAGCGCTGGGATTCGCCCCCGGCATCGTATCACAATCAAAAAGGCTATGGCGCAGCGTGGTACAAGCCTACCGGTGGACAAAAAGACCGTCGATGACGGTTTTGTTCCGTGGCGTTGTTCTGCTCGCTGCGCGTGCGTGTGTGCAGATACGGAGGAAAAAGAGAGTACGATTAATGACTGTAAAATAAGCTGGATGATCATACTAAAGTTGAAAAAAATACCCCCCTACCCCCCAAAAAAAAACAAAAAAAAAACAATGCCCGAGTCGATCGATTCCCGTGGGTCCACATCCATCAGGACGAGGCTCAATGACAATAGACGTTGCGCATTTTAACAATTCACTTAATTTATTCTTAAATTTAATTTTTGTACACATAATGCAGTCTTGGTAGTAGCGGCGGCGGTTCGCGTCCTAGACGCGGCGCTGCACGCGGATGCGCACGCCCCCCTTGACGGCGATGACGAGGGTCACCTTGATGGGCACGTCGGCGATGTCGCGGCCGGGCGCGTCGTCCGGCGCCAGGACGCGGAACCGGCGCAGCAGCGTGGCCACCTCCACCTTGAGCAGCAGCATGGCGTACCTGGGGGCGGAGGGGCACGTCAGTCGCTACAGTCCCACCATCGCAGCGCATAGTGGCCGGGTCAGAAGACCGTTGAGGTGGCCAAAGTTCTAGACGCGTTTTGAGCTCCAGAGTCGCTAAATGGGACTCGAATCGAACGTGTGACCCCACCAATGGATTCCTCGTTTAGAGAGCAATCCATTGGTGGGGTCACACGTTCGATTCGAGTCCCATTTAGCGACTCTGGAGCTCAAAACGCGTCTAGAACATGGGCCGCCTCAACGGTCTTCTGACCCACTGTGGAGCGCCTGCGGAGGGCGGGGTGGGCAATCAGCGGCCGTCGACGCGGCGCTGCTCGGCGGGGCAGTCCACCTTGCAGGCGCTCTCGCGGCCCAGACCTACCGCCCTGCCCCATCACCTCGAAGGCCATCACCCTACCTCTGTCCCACGCAGTTCCGCGGGCCCGCACTGAAGGGCAGGTAGCTGAAGGGGTGGCGGCCGCAGCTGCGCTCCGGCAGGAACCTGTCGGGGTCGAAGCGGCGCGGCTCGGGCCAGGTGCGCGGGTCGGAGTGCAGCGCGGGCAGGAAGAAGGTGAGGTGCGCGCCGCGCGGCGCCGTGCGTCCCGACGGCAGCGCCACGTCGCGCGGGCAGCTCCGGGTGAAGAAGGGCAGCACGGGGAACATGCGCAGCGTCTCCTTCACCACGCGCTCCAGGTACTGCAGGTGCGGCAGCTCCTCCATGGTGACCGGGCGCGCCGCGTCGCCGCCGAACACGTCGTCCAGCTCCTGCAACGAGTGCAGTCGTGTCAGACGCGGGGATCACAAACTAGCTTTTTTTTAAAAAAAAAAAAAATGATGGGGACTTACCTGCACCAGTCTGTCTTGGACGTCCTGCCGCAGCGACAGCACCATCAGGACGAAGCTGAGCGTGCTGGCCGAGGTCTCGGCGCCCGTGCACAGCAGTGTCTTCACCTCGTCGCGCAGCTCCAAGTCCGTAAGCGCCGATCCCTCCTCGCTGTCCAGGATGTTGTCCAGGAAGGCCCGTCGGCGCGGCCTTCGCGGCGCCTCCGTGGCGTCGGCGTTGGCTCCGGGCCTCCTGGCGGCAAGCTGGTGGCGCTTGTCCACGATGATGGCCTCGGTGAAGCCGTTGAGTGCCGCCATGGTGCGGACGTACTGGTCGTGGCGGCCGGACAGCCGGAACAGTGTGTCGCTGAGGAACCACGGCCGCCACACGCGGTACATGAACAGGTCCATGGCGCCCTGCAGCCAGCCGCCGAACTCGCGGCGTCCCTCGTCGCCCGCGTCGTCCAGCTCGGTGCTCATGATGGTCTGCAGCGCGGCGGCCAGCGAGTACTCGACGCACAGCGGCGCCACGTCGAACACCTCGCCGTCGTCGGCGTGCTGCTCCAGCCGGTCCGCGAAGCGCAGCGCCTCGCGCCGGAACGTGTCCACGAAGTCGTGCAGGATGTCCAGGTGCAGCGACGGCATGACGATCTTGCGGTGCCGGCGCACCTCCTGGCCGCCGAGGCAGGACAGCCCCAGCCCCAGCAGCGGCTCCAGCACGCCGTAGAACGGCGACTTGTCGATCAGCTCCTGGCTCGTGGCCACGAACTCCACGTCGCGCGGGTCTGTTATGCCGACCACCAGTTCGGGGCCCAGCCACACCCGCACCGTGGGTCCGTGCCGCGCCACCAGGCGGCAGATGTTGTCGTAGATGTGGTCGTCGCCGCCCGCCACCACGTCCAGGAGGTTGCCGACCAGGGGCAGCGTCGGGGGCCCCGGCATGTCGGCCACCACCTTGTGCATGTGGCGGTAGTCGCGGTAGGCCCGCCGAGCCCGCTCGGCCAGCAGCAGTACCAGCAGCAGGACGGTGGCCGCGGCCAGCAGCGCGCCGACGCCGACCACGCCGGCGGCGGGCGGCGGCGCCGGGGCCACCGGGGCCCGGACAAGCGCGCCCTCCACCTGCATGGCACTATACTGCAGCGGTCCAAAGCGTGGCTCGGCGCCACGTCACAGACCGCCCCTCCACGCCCACCGCGCGCAGGACCCAGCAGCCCGGAGGGAGGGCAGGGGTACGCCGAAGCGTGGCGCAACGCGCCCGAAGAGGGGGGCGCATTTCACGCAACGGGTGCAGGCGCGAGCCTCTCTGAGCCACCCCGCGCAGTCCCTGCACGCCTACCGAGCGCGGGCGCCGATGACCGGTTCGGTTACTTTGTGGTACGGCACGGTGGATGGCGGGGTCACTGATCCCGAACGGCCTAGGCGACGCCGCGCCGCGCCCTGGGATCACCGGGCCACTGGGACGCCGAGCGCCAAGAAGCACCACGCCCTCGCAATCGAGGTTGGCGCGGCACTTCGCTGCAGTCCTGGCTTCCCGCCACGCCCCGCCCTCCCCGCCCCGCCCCACCCCGCCACGCCCGCTTTTTTCGAGGTGCGGCCAGGCTGGACTGCGTGGAGTGCACTCGAGACTAATGAAAAGACGAAAGGGGGGGGGGAGGGGGCTGCAGCCCGCTGTGGTGGACCAGAGGGGCCTGTTTGCCTTCCAGCCGCTTGCGTTTCGCAAATCTAAAAAAAAAGCCAGCCAGCCATTTAGCATATTAAAAACAACGTTTCCAGAGCAGAGCCAATGCGCCCGTTGCGGGCTGCAGCCATGCCAGCAGTCGGCATAATTATTGGTGTCCAGATTCGGGACGCTCTCCGCGCGCGCGGTGGCGACACCGACCTGCACCGAACGGCAGGTGAAAGTCCGAGGCTATGGCCGCCAGCCCCGCCAGCCCCGCCAGCCCCGCCAGCCCCGCCAGCCCCGCCAGCCCCGCCAGCCCCGCCAGCCCCGCCAGCCCCGCCTGGCGGCCGCAAGGAGACTCCTCCAGTACCAAGGGCTACAGGGACTGGGCGCCGCAGGTGTGTGTCTGTGGGCCTGCGTCCATGAGTGACGTCACCGCGGCACAGTGGGTCAGAAGACCGTTGAGGCGGCCAAAGTCCCGGGCACGTTTTGGGCTCCTGAGTCGCTAAATGGGTCTCGAATCGAACGTGTGACCCCACCAATGGATTTCGTTTGGAGAGCAATCCATTGGTGGGGTCACACGTTCGGTTCGAGTCCCGTTTAGCGACTCTGGAGCTCAAAACGCGTCGGGGATTTTGGCCGGCTCGACGGTCTTCTGACTGTTCCACTGTGCGCGGCACGCTCGCGGCGGGTTAGCGACCGCAGAGGCGCGTGGCTGCAGCCGATCGGCAGCTGGCTGCGCCGTCTGCCGCGGGGCTCGGACTTGCACAATGAATGAAACCGCAATTACCCTACTACGATACTACGAGTAGTACTCTTCGTGGCCTTTCATCTCATCGGCGGGTACGCCCCGCACCGCACCGTGCCGCACCGTGCCGCCTCGCCCCGCGCCGCCCCGCCTCGCGCCGCGCCGCCCCGCACCGTGCCGCCCCGCCTCGCGCCGCCCCGCCTCGCGCCGGCAAGGACCCCCGGTGTCCCAATGAGCAGAATAGCACTCTTCTTGGCGCTGAGCGACTGATTGCTACTAAACAGGTCCGCGTTGATTGTTGATATCTGGATGAAAATGTGCCGCGTTTTGAGGGCAATGACTCACCGTGGGCTCAGACCGCACATGCGGCCAAAACTATCAACGCGTTTTGAGCTCCAGAGTCGCTAAATGGGACTCGAACCGAACATATGCTCCCACTAATGGATTGCTCTTCGAACGAGGAATCCATTGGTGGGGTCACAAGTTCGAATCGAGTCCCTTTTGGCGACTCTGGAGTTCAAAATGCGTCAAGAATTTTGTCGAGAATTTCGGAACGACGGACGACCATGGAGAAGAGTTCCTCCGAAGGTGCAAAGGAGTGCGTGGTTTGGGCCAGCGGTCCTGCTTGCTTAGAGACACGTAACGGGCGGGTTTCCCTGTCCTTTTAGGTGAGCTGAGATTTTCCTCAATTCCCGGTCTGGGTCCGATCTGGCCCAGTAGGAACCCTTGCCTTCTCCCCTGACCCGCAAATCTACGGGAAAGAAAAAACGTCAACGCTAATCGTGAACACAGATAATGCTGGGTGGGTGGATTGAAGGTTGCGTGCCAACTTTCCGGCATCAACTCTGATTCGACCCTCAGGGTGTTGGCGACTCCGTTCGTCAATGAAACTGGTTTGGGGCAGGCTCGGAACCTCCACTGGGAATACCAACAAGAACAGTGCGAAAAGAATGCGAGAAAACTGGTGCCTCGTTACGTCTTCTTTTCGCAGTCTTTTGGACGTCCCTGGAGGTTGGACGGTGCGTACTGTGGTGGTTGAATAATCGGACGCGCATTGTTCGCAATGGCAAAATAATGCCATTTTAGTGCAGCTCAAAGGATCCTGTAACACCGCACAGGAAAAACGGGTCCGCCGTCAATTGGTGCGTAGATAGATACATCCCTCTGCCCAACACGCTACGAGAGTGCCTTTGTGTAGGTGCGATCGAGAGAGCAACAGGTTCGCCCGTCGGCTGAATCTTCAACCAAGCCTTTTGACGCATTTGAAGCGATTTGACGCACGTGATGACGTCCTCGGACCCACCTCCGTATACACCGATAAAAAAAATGGTCGTAAAATTACGAGTTACTCGGACAGAAAGACCCTCGTTTGACCGAAAAATTATTCGGTCATTTTGTGAACTTCGTTCAACTTCCAACATTTATTAATTTTCACTGCCCTCCCCAGTGTGCTTCAAACCCACAGCAATGCGCAGCGACCATCATCTTGCCGTGGTGGCTGGAGGTGTCGATGCGTCGGTTTCTCGTAACGAAAATGGGTGGTTCAAAACTTGTTACTTCACCACTTTTTTCTCTGACCGCTGCTCATTGTCACGTCAAGAGCCCGCTGCAATCGGCGGTAAACATAAGCCGTGGTGGCTGAGGGCTTAAAGGCGTCCGATCCTGACCATGAGGTCCGGGGATCGAACCCCAGTAATTCCTATCATTTTTCGACCGGCTTCCTTCCACTGCGACTCAAGCCCGTCGTCCAACACTCGGCAGACGTGCAAGTCAGGGTGGTGTAGTGGTCTAGGTCGTCTATGCCAGGCCATTACACCCGGGTGTCTAAAAAGCAGTCCGCTTCGGCGGATTGGCCTCGGCACTGGTTCGATCCTCGATCGAGCCAGCCACTCGAAATTGGTCGCGAGTGGGTCCATTCCGATTCGTCGGATGGAGTTGATAAGTCCTTTGAAGCTGGCCCACTGACTGCATGTTCGGGTCTGGGAGCGCCGGACAGCGGGGGTACATTTGGTACCGACCACCCTGCGCAAACAAAAGCTCCCAAAACTACTCTCTCTCTTTCTTTCTTTCTCTGTCTCTCTATCGTCTCTGCCTTACTCTACTCTGCCCATGTTTGAGCCGTGTCGGCGGCTCGGGTCCTACTGGGTCCCCCGGCGTACGATATCGAAGTCGCTGGATCGGATTAACCCCAGTTACCTGACAGCACCGGTTCCCATCCCGAACACCGAAGTAAAGCAGGAGGCCTCCCCATTAAGACTGGGGAGGGGGTGTAGAGTTCCATTTTTTAAATTTATTTTTAGTTAAACACGATCGCCAGCGACTCTTAGTTATTCGTCACATAAACGAAGTATTCGTTGCAAAATTTTTCGTAAAGTTACGAAAAAAAATTTCAGTGTAGACGCCCCCCTGTAGGTGGTTAGAGTCGCTGGAAGGGAATGGGTGAAGGCGTGTCCTAATTATCGTGAGACCACATTTTTTTCTCTCCAAGTGTACGATCAAATGATTGTGACTTTTTTTTCGTAATTAAGACCTTGGTTTGACGTTTGTGGCACGTGCAAAATACGTCAAACTTCCGGGCTACCGATCCACACGGGCGGCGTGGGTCCGGAAGGTCTCTCACTGGCCTCGCGACACGGTTCTGAGCGCCCCGGACGGTGCAAATAATTGGGCGTAATATGCGGCGTCATCATTAGCGTTGTTTTGGGCATGTTTATTTAAGAAAAGCAGGAACCTGCAGGTACTAATTGTGCTTCACATTTTTGGTTGGATAATATTTTTCTCATCCCCACCAAGGACGTTAAACAAACGCTCAATTTGATAGAAAAAAAAAGAGTTTGAATCAAATCCCTCACAGAAGTCAGCTGAGACAAAATCGAGCTTCGAAGCAAGTAAATCGTCCCCCGGGTGACCAGTGCATCGGCTAGGTGCGCGCTCGGGCCGAGGGGTCGACAACTCATATATTACCTCGTACGCGGTGGCTATATTACCTGTATATTACCGGTATATTACCATGTAATATAAGCATATAACCACAATTTTGCCTCTGTATTACCCCTATATCACTATATATTACACATATATTACCGGTAATACACGTAGACTCCCTCGCACGCAGCGAAGTAAGAGGAGTTGTCGACCCCTCGGCGCGGGCGTTCACTGCCCAGTTGTTTTCCCCATCCAGATTCCTGGTTGGCGTCAGAGCTCACGCCATTGTCCCTATGACGTCACAAAACCGCGAAAACAGCCCGACCCGACCTATCCCTTGGAACAAGTTCGGCACTTCGCCACTGCGTCACCTGGAGACCACTGGAGTCCAAACTCCAGACTCCAGACTCCGGGCTCTAGACCCCGGGCTCCAGACTCCAGGCTCCAGACTCCGGGCTCCAGACTCCAGGCTCCAGACCCCGGGCTCCAGACTCCAGGCTCCAGGACTCCAGGCTCCAGACTCCAGGCTCCAGACTCCAGGCTCCAGGCCCGTCGCGGTGACGCACGAGGCGCGTCTCAACGCAACGATGCTTAGAATAAGTACATTCGGTGCGCGAGGGCAGGGGAGGGAAGAGAAGGGGAGAGAGAGAGAGAGGGGGCGGCTGGTGGCGGGACGGAGCACGCAGCGCCGCGCCGCGCCGCGCCGCCAGCACCGCACCGCGCTGCCAGCAGTCCTTCTCAGAGAAGGCGTCGAGTCGGTCGGACACTACGGGCCACAGCCACCGCGCCACACACACGGACACACGGACACACGCACACGCACACACACGCACAGACCGGACCGCCGCGCGAGGTGCTCTTGCATCACGGTGAGTAGTGACATAAGTGATTCCCGTGCAGTGCCCGCGTAGCTGTCGCAGCCGCCGCCGCCGTCTATACGGAACGCCCCGCGAGTGCGAGAGAGACAGAGCGACGAGGCGGGGTGTGGAATCAGTGTGCTGTCGTCGTCCGGGGATTTGAACGCACCGCGCGGCGCACACTTGGCCTCCTAAGCGCGGCGGGGATGACTAGGGGGTGGGGGGCGTGACTGCCAGGCCCTCTGCATGCAGACGCGCCAGACCAGTGGTGGCCACTGCGGCCGCGATGCACTGAGGGCGCGAACGCGCAACACGCAACGACAGCGCGCTTAGCTCGTCCGACGGGTCGACAACTCATATATTACCTCGTACGTGGTGGCTATATTACCTGTATATTACCGGTATATTATCATGTAATAGATATATTACCACAATTTTGCCTCTATATTACCCCTATATCAATATATATTACACATATATTACTGGTAATATACGCATACTCCTTCGTACGTAGCTAGGAGGAGTTGTCGACCCCTCGGGCGCACACTTGGCCATCTAAGCGCGGCGGGGCAGCTAGGGGGCGGGGGGCGTGACCGCCAGGCCCTCTGCATGCAGACGCGCCAGACCAGTGGAGGCCAGGCGACTGCAGCCGCGATGCACTGAGGGCGCGAACGCGCAACACGCGACAACAGCGCGCTTAGCTCGTCGCTGTCTCCCACGCTGTCTCCGTCAGCAGCGATTGTCTGCACGCCATTTCGTCAAAGCTTCATCGGACTTCTTTCGTGTCGCGTCGGTGAGACCCTTGTTTTGTTTTTGTAAAGGGGTCCTTCCACTTATCTGTGGCCCGCGGCCCCGCGACTCTAGGTGCCGAGCGTGCTCAAGAAGCTTCCCGCGGCACGCCAGCGCCCCGCGACCTCGCCGACCTCGCACCGCGTCCGCAGCACCAGCGGCGACAAAAAGACACCCACAGGTCGCGTTTGGGGCGCGTCATTTCCTCATTTCCGGCTCCAATTTTCGGGTCGGCTGTCATGCCAATCCCTCCCACGCCCTCGTCACGTCACCCTCGTCGTCGCCAGTAGAGTCCTTTAAGTCTGCAGGACTAAAGGTCTAAAGACCTGAGGAGGACTCAAGTCGCCGCAGCAGCCGGACTCTGAGGACCGCGGCTGACTGTGCGTATACTGTAATGACCGCAGGCACCGCAGGGCTGGCTGCTGGCTGGCTGCTGGCTGGCTGCTGGCTGGCTGCCTCTCTCGCTGCGCTTAGGGCGGCTTAGGGCCTTCCCTGCGAGGCAACTCGCGGCACCGCACGCTCTATGCGCAATCGTCCTTGTCGCAAACCCCTGTGTGAGACGCGTCCCAGCCTTAGCCTTCCCAGCTGGGACTTTGTTGTTAAACGGACACCGCCATCGCCAGCGACCGCGGAGGGGGACCCCCCCCCTTGCCCCCGTTTTCACGAGGTGTCGCAAATTTGTGCTTAGTGTCCAAATTTAAACCAAAATACGCTAACATTCTCACAAATTCGCTGGCTTTTAGCTTGCTTCGCTCGCCCTTTATGGTAGTTTTCATTTTTTTTAATGACTTTTAACTGTAAGTGCTCGCTTGTACTTTCCATAATTCGATGGCTTTGAGCTCGCCTCGCTCGCCTCGCTCGCCTGTCTCTGAGTTTGAGGGCCAAAAGCGGCCTTCTAACTATTGTACATTCCTCATTACACGCATCTTATTAGCCTCCCTCCTCCCACTTGCCCCTGCCCCCCCTCCCTATCAATTGAAAAATCTCCCCCCCACCGTCATGAAGTACTTCCGCGGTCCCTGGCCATCGCCCCCCCCCCCCCAAAAAAAAACCCAACAAAAATAAACAGCAAAAAAACGATAAAAACGGACTGACGCACCACGGAAACTGGACGCGGCGCCTCCACGCTGCTCCCGTCGCCACGTTCCTTTTGACGTTCGCTTTTAAGTGGGTTCGTGATTTTTTTTTTTTTTTTTTTTTTTTTTTAAAGCGGACCTAGAGTTGACCCCATCTCTTCCGACACGCCGTCCGGGCTGGTATTGGTGGGTTACTGCCATTTTTTTTTTTTTATTTCCACAATAATGTTGCAGAACAGGACCTCGTATAATCGGCATACCCTACAGCCCCCCCCCCTCTCTCTCTCTCTCTCTCTCTCTCTCTCTCTCTCTCTCTCTCTCTCTCTCTCTCTCTCTCTCTCTCTCTCTCTCTCTCTCTCTCTCTCTCTCTCTCTCTCTCTTTTGACTCCGGGAACCAGTCTCAAGGTCACAGACCCAATCTGCTCGGTAGTTTCAAGTTCACGGGGGAAGGCTAAGACGTCATCCGCGAAGGCGCGGCGTCGCGCACCGCCAGCGTGGTTCTGGCGGACCACGGCGGACGCACTGACCGGCGCTACGGCCGGGAAGGGCCGGGCTAGTACCCGTTGCGCAACAGACTAGTCCTGTCCGCCGTTTACAGCAGAGCCTCCAAACGGGCGAGTAAAGCGTTTCCTCGTTTGAAGAGCAATCCATTGGTGGGGTCACACGTTCGATTCGAGTCCCATTTAGCGACTTTGGATCTCAAAACGCGTTCAGTATTTTGGCCGCCTCAACGGTCTTCTGGCCCACTGTAGGTCGTGACGGTGACGCGTGCGCGCCGAGGATGCCCGTGCAGGTGACCGGTTTCACTCGCCGAACACGCGTGTCGAGTCCGGCTGACAAGTCCAGCTTCCGCCTTTGTCTCTTCCCGACACGCAACACAGGCGGGCAAAATGATGAAACCCCGCCCGAGTGATTGCTGGTCTATGCTATTCTTTTAGCCAATCAGGTAATGTTTGCACTGACTGATGCGCGTGTTACAGGACACCAGCCGTCCACCATGCCCGGCGCAGTGCTACCCCTGCCCCCGGTGGAGGGCGAGATGTCCGCCGAGGTATTCCAGAGCATCCTCGCGGAGATAGGCACCACAGCCGAGAACTTGAAGCGGGACTCCGTGGCCCTGAGGCAGTGGGTCAACTCACAGCCCCACCTACCCGACCTTACCGGTAAGACATCTTCCTCCGATCCCACTTACATTGCGGTCAGCACAAGAGCGACCACCAACCGGAAAAAAAAAAATGTTCCAGCCGAATTCGATGAGTGGCTCGAGACATTTCTATTGGTGGCGAAGAACTCCATGGAGAAGGCCAAGTCGCGACTGGACAACTACTTCACGAGCCGCACCGTAATGCAAGATTGGTTCACCATGCCGCCCCCGCCGGAGGGCGAGGCGATGATCGACGAGAGCGAGTACGAGTAAGTACTGCGTTACCCCGGCCAGCAGCCACCCCACAGTGGACCAGAAGAAGTTGAGTCGGCCAAAATCCCGGGCACGTTTTGAGCTCCAGAGTCGCTACATGAGACTCGAATCGAGCCTGTGACCCCCACCAATGGATTCCTCGTTTGCAGAGCAATCCATTGGTGGGGTCGCACGTTCGATTCGAGTCCCATTTAGCGACTCTGGAGCTCAAAACGTACCTGGAATTTTTTCCGCCTAAACGGTCTTCTGACCCACTGTGGCCCACCCTGGCTCTGATCGTCTGACCCCGTCCTCGCTTCCAGGCTAAACGGATGGGTCCCACGGGTGCTCCCCAACGGCTGCATCCTGCTCATACTGAAGCCCCTCCCCAGCGACTGGTCGCACTTGGACATGAAGTTGCACTTCCAGCGCACCGTGCTTTACGTTGACGCCATGTTGGGGCGCAGCAAGAAGTACCGCGGGGCCATGGTCATCATGGACGAGAGGAACATCTCCTTCAGCTTGTTCACCCTCTTCATGGGATGCATCGGCCACTTCCGGAAGGCCATCAACTGCATCCAGGTACGGCGAGGGGCGCCAAAACGCGTCCCATCGAGCAGTGTGCGAGTGAGAGCGTGTGTTCTCATCGGATCACTCGGTTGCGTTCCAGGACTGCATGCCAGTAAGGGTGCACTCCATTCACTTCGTCAACACCCCGGCACCGAACCTGCAGAAGATGGTCTTGAACACTCTCACTCCTCTTCTCAAGGGCAAGCTAGCGCAGAGGGTGAGAGACTGCCAAGACGGCAACCAGACAACTCGAGCTTTAGTTTGATTTTATTTTGACCGTGATTCTTGTTACAGATCAACATTCATGACAGCATGAAGTCCTTGCATGAGCACGTCCCTCCCGAGTACCTGCCGCAGGAGTACGGCGGCACTGCCCCATACAAGCTGGAAGACATGGCAAGTAAGTACAGATTCAACTTAAATGCGCTTCTAATTTTATGGGCAATCTGAAGTTGATTGGTAAAAATTTATCCTTCTAGAAACCCTGGCAAACTTCATTGCTGCCAATAAGGACTGGTTTGCGACAAGAACATGGCTGAAAACCAATGAGGATAGAAGAGTGGAAAAGAAGGTCTTTGGCCTTGGCAATGATGCAGGTGTTGAGGGGTCATTTAGAAAACTGTCAGTTGATTGATTGTTCCTCAGTTTATTTGCATAAGATACTTGGGTTTAACATCAGAAATATTCACAAAAAAAATAATTTCAAGTCTTAGTGACTTAAAAGTTTCAGTCTTAAAAACAAAAGAAAAATGAAACATTCCAAGCTTAAAATACTACGAGCTTTCAAAGTCAATTTGGTTAACTGCTATCTAAATTTTATAACATAAGTTTATCACAGCAATGGAAATGGTTCCATAACATTTCCTCTTTTTAAGAGAGAACAAAAGAAATTAATAAGCATAAAAAGATTTCATGGACAGATCTGGTAAGCAATTTATAAAAGAATCCAGTAAAATCAATATAATTTTTATGACAAGGTTGCCAGGAGCTAGGACATTTGAAAGAGTTCAGATCAAGGTAAAATTAAGTCTTGAAGACACCTGACTCTCCTGCCTTGATGATGAGTTCACGGAACGTGTGTTCATCCAGAGCGCCAAATGCCGATGTTTGACTCACAGCGGTCATGTGATTCAAAATGAAGTTAAAGCAGAATTTTTGAAGATCCTGAAGAAAAAAAAAACAATGGCATTATTTATTCTTTGATACAATTAGTATTGACGGCTCATAGACAAAACCTCTAAAACGTCTGTCTCTGTCTGTGATTGAATGTATTATAGTATCTCATTGTAAGTAAGTTAAATTAGTTAAGGGTTGCATGATGTTGGGTCACCAAACTGCCCACAGAAACGAAAATTTGAACAAATGTAAATGTACTCATGTTTAGAATTTAGACTTAAGTGTATTGTAATGTCACGAAAATTACATCAGAAAACAAAATTGCAATGTTTTACTCACTTCTTGTTTGTTCACCTTTCTACTGAGAAACCTGAATAGCATGCTCCACATAAACACTTCCAAACTAATGTCAGCACCAACAAAATTTCTCAACTGACTTTTCAAAACAGCAGTCACCACATGCCCCAAGCAACCACATTACAAGATATGTGGGTTTTTACATTTTACGTTGATTTGTATATATTTAATCTATTTGCATGATTCCCATATTTTGGCATTCAATGCCAATAACAAAGCTGCATTCAGAAACTTTACAGATATGTTTATCTCGGTGTGCCAATGACGGGGGACATGAAAAAGGCATGAAATAGATGCAGGAAGCAACCTCACAAAGCAGTCTTACACGGAGTATTGAATACTAGGCTCGCACAGAAACAATAAAATATGAATCATAAAAACTGAGAGAGAAGGAATTACCAAACGAAACCACTATCTACTACTGACATTTATAGTGCATCTGTAGCAGCAGCATGTAATGCGAACTGGTGTTCGACTAACCTCAGACTGGTGAGTAAGTGCTGTGGCATAAAGAGTTGCCACATTTTCAACATTAACCCCATGTTTCAAAATTTGTTCACAGAGCTCTTTCAGTTGTTGTTCACAGTATGCGTTGGCCAAATCAAGGAGCTCTGAATAATGGAAAAGAATATATTACAACCAAAACATAAAAATACAAAAAAAAAGGGGGAAAAAAGAAAATAATGTAAATTTTGACAAAATTTGCATACCTAAGGCACACTCAGAGGCAATGACTAGTTCATCAGTGTATAAATACTGTAAGAATGCCTTAATTACAGGATAAGAAAACTGTTTCAGCTCCAGCACGCTGTAAAATAGATAGGACATGTGAGTTTTTAGAAGAGTGTTCTATGCAGCCGGATTAGCCTCATCAAACATCAAATTATTTATATTTTATTAACACTTGCCTCTTTTTATCCTCAGACCAATGATCTTTAAACATGTTTCTGAAGTAATCACATCGAATTTTTAAGATTGACTTGTGAACATGAATATTTTTACCACCCACAGAAATAGTTAGATCACTTGTATTCTGCAAAAATATTGATGTAAATGAACAATATGATATGTTATATGGTGTATGATAAAATAGCAGAACAGCTAAGGACTAGCAGTACCTGATCATCAAAAGCTAATCGAAGTGAGTCTGTAACACTCTGTGATGATTTCTTCTCCAATTGGATAGGCTTGTAGGTAACTTCAACGTCAGCAAAACAGGCAAACACCTCAAGCAGGGACTGGAATGGAGTCTCTACGGGGGAGGTAATTGTTAAACCTGGAATCAAAACCGTATAAAAATGAGAAAAGACAACAAGTCTTTCGTTTTTTGATGACAAACTTTTAATTTATTACCTTGGCATTGACCCCACATGTAAACTTTATGCTGAGTACGAGCGGCGGAAATGCTGTTATAGTGATGAACTGCTATGTCCACAACTCTGTAACAATGTAGTTTAACACTGGGTTATGCTGGGAAAAAAGTAGTAAACAATTACATGCAAATATTACTAACCGTCCAATATTAGTCGCAACTTTTACAGGTATAACACTGTTGGATTTATGCCCTGTACCCAGTTGACCCAAGCTGTTTGCACCCCAGCCGTACAATTCTCCTTCATCAGTGAGTGCAAGGCAATGAACCAAACCACACATTACTTTTGTAACTACCACACCCTGCATAGTTTGGACAAATGCTGGTACTAATTGATTGATAACTGAATTTCCTAGGCCTAGTTGACCATTTCCATTATAGCCCCAGCTATACACCTGGAAGAAATGATTTCATCATAAAACAAGTTCAGAGAAGCATAAACCTGAACATAAAATGTACACTTGTTTATTTAATTTTCTCACCTCTCCATTTTCAAGTAGAGCATGAGTGCTCACTTGGCCACAAGCCACACTGACAACTTTACGAGATGACAAGGAGTGGGTCACTCTGACTGGTGTGCATTGATTGTTGGATGTCCCAGACCCAACCTGACCACAATTATTCTCACCCCAGCCAAATACCTTCACCAAAAAAAAAGTTTACACAGATTTAAATGTATGGTTCAGTGTGAATAACTGACTGGAAAAATGAAGATTTTTTTTACCTGTCCACATTCAGTCAGTGCTATACTATGATGACTGCCACAGGCCACCTCAGATACGACTAATGTGCTCAGAAATCCACCGATCATTGTGGGCAACAGTCCTGGGGTCGAAGCGCCATGCCCCAACTCGCAATACACATTCTGTCCCCATGAATACACCTCACCTCTTTCTGTCAAGGCAAGCACATGCGGTCCACTCCCATATGTAAAACCTGAACAATGGTAGATATAAATTAGAAAGATGAAAGAAACCCAAACTGTTATGTAGAAAACAGAGACAGTAAAAAAACGGGGGAAAACTTACTCTTTATTCCTTTGCCACATAATTGTTCCACACACTGAGGAAACAATGTGCCCTGTTGGTTTCCGAGGCCAAGACAGCCATGGGCATTCGAACCAAGGGCAAACACTTCATCGTCAACTGTGACCAAGAGCGCCTCATTTCCATGATTGCCTGTTGCAATGGGATGCGGTTAATATCAAGCGCATAGTAACACTGTGAAAGAGTTAAGGTAATGTCACAGCTTACCAAAAACACAGGCCAATCGGACATTTTGTCGAAGTGCTGGTGACAGGAGGCTAAATATTTTCCATCGGTCTAATTCCATGTGAACTGAAATCAGAAATGAAGTTAATAACAAACGTAAGGGATAATTATTGTGAAAGGCAACAAGTCATAAAAAATAAGTGAAATTCACTCCAGGGGCATAGCCTACACATTGTAATAGACCACTCTAAGGAAAGACCAGCTCACTATAAAAAAAGAGTTGTTTACTGTAGATCACTAGCATAACATACCAAGGGATTGGCGTAGCCTCGATGTAGTGGCATTTCTTTGAGCCAGCTTGCTAGAACAACTTAACCTTGCTGGGCTATACATTCATACCCAAACCTAGACCCTGTCAAAGACTAGCATCAGCTGAGTGGTATTTTTAAATAAACAGTGGCGAGCGCGGTGCCAGCACGGGGGCACTGCTTTGACGTTTCGTCGAGGAGGTGGGGCGATTCCCTCGAGGTGGGGGGGGGGGGGGTACTCACAGGTACTCGGACTCGCGTCGGGGACGACGCTGAGGCTGGGCTGAGGTGGCTTGTTAGGACAGCCTCCACTCCACCGCTCCTAAAGCTCACGTTCGTCGATTGTCAGCGAGGCAAGATGTGCCTGAATGACGCAACTCATTCAAACAGATGCTAATGACGATGCACGCTGGCTCTATCTACCTCCAACAATAAATAAACAAACGTTCCTGCTGTCCCGCTGCCTGTGCGGACGATTTTGGCAAACAGCTGTTCCGATATCTTTTGTTTGGCATTCATTTAAAGTGTGGTATGAGAAAGTTACGAATCTACACTAATTTTTCATACAGCTGTTGTCACGTGACTTTGTTTACATATTTCTCCGGCAAAGCTTGAACCAAGAACAATAGACTGCACATACAGTTTACCGGTCCTTTTCACATTTACCATCTGTGATTAAATATTCCTTGAATTGAGAAGTGGCACCAAACTAAGAAATAACAACTGCACTAATTTTAAACAGCAAGCGGTAATATCTTTGTACATTTGAACTTTCTGTTGGCTGTCCATAACACTGCTAACCTCCTTTTGTTTGTTATTCAGTTAGTTGGAGTCCAAGATGAAGTCACACGTGCAGAGCAATGTCCATCTTCTCACCGCAAACGCCCCGTCGGCAAGGGTTCAGTGCCTCAGAGCGTCAAACAGCAGTCACTCATCTCTCACCAATGCCTTCCTGAAGGAAGGTGGAACTTTGCCCTCAGTACTTCCATTTGATGATTGCAGCTCTAATGTGCCACGCAAATCGAAACCTCCGATTCAAGTAAGGCACCAGTCTCTCATTGTTAAAAAAAGCAAGGAAGAGGATTCGAAACAACAGCTTTCTACTGCACAACCTGCGAGCCAACTAAACGTAAGTGTGTTATCATAGACCATGAGCACCTGTCACATCCACAACCGTTTATCGTCACTTTTTTTTAAAAAAATTCCAGACATGCCACCTTGAAAAAAAAATGGAGCACCTTAGCAGCAAGTTAACAAAAGTGCAAGATATTCTTGAGAGCCATTTGATAGATATTGCTGAACCAACCATCCCTGGTTCTGCCTTTGAACAAGATGAAGAAAGTAGTTTCTCTGTGAGAGATTATACATTCCTTCTGTTGGAGATGAATGCAAATATTCCGTCACTGCCATATGATCCTAAGGAGTTCTCTGAAAAGATTTTTAAAAAGTAATTAATGTAAAATGTCTACGTTTGCAATTTTGAAATAATTTATTTCTATATTGACAGATGCTCTAGATCCAGTTCTAGCTTGTCATTATTTTTTCTCATTTAAGTCAGTATTAAAGTTATTCTTAGTTGAAAAGAAAAGCGTATTATTTCTATGAATCTGGTCTGTCCCGCCCGCTGACAAGGGGTACCGCTGCCGATGTGTAGTTCCCAAAGAGGCCACTGGATGGCGCGGTAGTCGCTTCCGACGACAGCTCAAGACGTCTATACTCCGTGCACGAACCAAGGCCGCCTGGGCGTCGGGCGGGTCTTGCGTTGGCGTGCGAGCCGTCCTCCTCTCATCTGCCGAAATAGCTCAGTTGGGAGAGCGTTAGACTGAAGATCTAAATGTCCCCGGTTCGATCCCGGGTTTCGGCAGTTTTTTTGTCGCTTCCAGCTGCATAGGATTTTCTGCACTGAAGAAGTTACTTTTGGTACACTAACGAATATTCGTAGACGGCGCCACAAAAGTATTTTGTGAACGAACAAGTTTGATCGTCTCATGACATCCTTGAACATGACACAGTGTCGCATTTTTCTTTCGCAGAAAATATGACCCCAAAATAGCTGCTGAATCGGATCCATGGCAATTTCATGTCGTTTCTGCGTTTAGAACCGTTCAGAACGATAAGATGAATAACCATACTAGTCAAAATCAAAATTACGACAATGCCTCCTGTGAGGTTTGAACTCACGACCCCTGGTTTACGAGACCAGTGCTCTACCACTGAGCTAAAGAGGCGTGCGATACGGAGGGATCGACCACGACGGTGTTGGTTCGTCGTGGAGCGGGCCGCGGGTGCCGGTCGGCTGCCTGCTGGCTGCCTGTTTGTCTGCCGGCGGGCTGGGCGGCGGAGTCGCCTCGCCGAGCCCTCTACCGCCCATAGCCGCAACTAGCCGCAACCACCGTCGCTCCAAGCCCTCCAGCGGCGGGCGCGGGCAGCCGGAGCTGGCAGGGAGCCCGACCCGAACCGCGCTCGTTGTGGTGACTGCTATGCTAGCGCCTCCAGCTCCAGCATCTCTTGCCTCTTCCCTCCAGCTCTTTTCGCGTCCTGACTTCTGACCGATTCGGTGCTCATGATGACGAACAAAATGTCCGCCGTGTGTCATTCCGCTTCCGGCTTGGGTTTCTAAAATTCGGCAATGAACCCTAAGGCAGAAAAAACTATTGACCTCAACATGGTGGACCTGTTCCAAGTGCTGTCCTTTGACCTCACGACACGAGCAAGCGACGCATCAAAACAAAGCGCCCCCATTTTGAAGATGAATCGCACATGGCATTTGGGGTGTGCATGTTAGTTTGCGGCTCTGCACCCAAGGGAAAGGGGAACTCGGCCTCTAGTGTACGACTCGGTTAGGTTAGGTTAGGTTAGGGGCTCCTGGCCGGTCCTGGCCATCCACCCAAGGATGGATGCGGCGTGCCTCGGCGCCGAAGAACGGCTGGAGAAACACGGAGAGTCCTGCGGGAAGTCCCAGGGTGCTCCGGGGCAGTATGTGGGTCACCCTCGAGGTGCGCGAACCCCGCCAACTCGTTCAAAGGGCCCGCGGTGGCTGTGACGCGGCGACCGACTCGAAGGGCCGTCGCAGAGGGCGGTGCTGGGCTGCCTGCCGCGTCCGGGTCGCGTGGGACCTCATTTCATTTCCATTCCTTTGATTGTTCGCCGCTTGGCCCGCTCTTCGCCGTTCTTTCAAAAGCGACAACAAGGAGTCCCGGGAGGGAGGCTCAAACGCGTTGCGGCCCTCCTCTGGAGGGAAGCCTCGCACAGGACGAGGCAGCGACTCTCGCTTCCTCATTTATTCATCGCGGAACAGATCGGGACAGTGTCCTTGTTGCGCGGGCTGATGCGGCTGACGCCACCTGTTATCAGCGTCGGCCCGCAGGCTGAGGCGGGAGCTCCGCTATCACCGCCGCAGCGCGACGCAACTAGCGGAGTGCACCATTGTCGCCTCGCTCGCCGAGAGGCACGTGATGCGCCGGGGGACGATGGCACACGGCAAGGCCTGGCAAGGCCTGGCAAGGCCGCGGCCTGCATCATCGGGCCGGTCGCGGCTCGGAAGGACGTCAGGGCAGATAAGGCGAGCGCGCATGCCCTGCTTGCCGTGCGTCCGGGGCGTGCCAACCTCGGTCTGGTTCGCGCTGCGGCCAGCGGGTCCTTCCTTACTCAACAATCGCCTAGAGCCTACATGTGGCTACCCGATGAAACGCGTGCAACGGCCCCAAGAGTCCGAGCCATGGGGCAGGCTGGCGGGGCAGAGGAGCAGCAGGGCATGAGCAGGGCCCGGCCCGGGCCGTGACTGCGTGACGTCACCACGGCCTCAACCCCCGGTGCGCGCCGCCCCAGCGCGCCGCCCCAGCGTCCCTCCCCTGCCCCGCCCGGGCCAGGCCGAGGCTGGCTGCTCGGGCGGGGCGGCTGGCCGCGCAACCCTCGCGGGTCGATGCGCGTGTCTGGGCTGGGCAGGGCATCATGGCCGGGGGGACGGGGCCACGGGGTGCTTGTGGGTGGGCAGCGCTGGCAGGCCAGTTCCTGTACGATGCGCCCCGCCACTGCGCATCTGCGTCCTCCCCCCCCCCACCACTACCACCACCACTAACACACACACACACACACACACACACACACACACAGCGACAGGAACCAAGCGTAAGCACCGCGCAAACACGCGTAACTTTGCAGTGAAGCGCTGCAGTTGGCGCGGGGCCCATTGGCGCGGGGCCCTATGCAGCCCCCCAGAGGGCCCCGAGGCCGCCGCAGTGCCGTGCTTGCTGCAACTCAGGCGAATGCACCCAGGCCTAGCTGCCTGCCGGGATGCATCGTGAGACGCCGAAAGCCGCGCAAGTCGGCCTCGCTTGGGGTGAAACTTAAAATAAACAGTCGGCGGAGTAGTTCAGCGTCGAATGACAAACCCTCTTTGCCCGCGGGGCGCCCCTCGTCAACAAGTCCGCGACATCACGATGCCTTTGCTGCCTTTTGAGCGAACCAGGCGACGCCTGGCGGCGACAGCCGCAGTTGCCTGCACGTTGCCTGCCGCACATTTCGACAGCTTTTTTGCTGCGTTTGGCGCCACTGCTTTGGGTTGCGTGCGTTGCGGGCAACAACATTTTGGTCCTCCTCAGCGACTCCTCAGCTCGCTGCCGCGCCGCCGCCCCGCTGCCGCCGCCCCGCCCCGGCCGACGCACCTCAACCCCTCCGCCCCGCCCTCCCCGCCATTTCTTTGCGTTGGCAAACCGATCCATACTCCGCCGGGTTTTCGCACACCCTCCGTAACCCTCCGCAGCCACCGCACCCCACCCCACCGCCCGGCCGCCCCGCCCCCCGCCGCACGAATCGTGTTCCGCCTGCACCGGCTGCCTCAAATCGCAACGAGGCGCGGGAATGTTATTTTGGTGGCGTCGTGGCGTCGGTCCAACGACCACAGGGGATACCGACGCCGCTGGAACAGGTTGCACCCGGTGGCTGTGCGATGAACGTCCCCTGGTGTATACAATTAGGAGAGCGTGGGTCCGAGAGCGTGAGCGCGAGGGCGTGAGCAGGGCCAGGGGTGAAGTGAGGGGCAAGGTGAGGTTAGGCGCTCCGCCGCTTCCTCACTCCCTGCCCCTTGCCCTGCTTACGCCCTCACGCCTGCGCTCACGCTCTCGGACCCGCACGCTCTCCTAGATGTATATACCAAGTGAGTGAACACACCGGTTCACTCCGAGTCGGTCGCCCGTGAGGACGCTGGGGGGGTTGGAAGGGGGGGGGGGTGGGGGGTGGAATGGGCGGCCGGCCGTCGTGTCGGAGGTGCGCCACCACTGCGCTATAGTGCATGCGCCATGGCGCCCTTCCCGTGCCATCTCCATCTCCGTGGCGCGGCGGCGCGGCGTGCGACGGCCCGTGTCCTGCGATCAATACCAAGTCGTCAAACCCTCACGGACCAAAGTCCCTACCCCTACTTTGCCCGGGCGGCGCGCCGCGCCGGAGGAGGCGGCACCCCCTTCCTGGAGCGCCCCGCGCGCCCTGTCCACGCAGCAAAGGACCCTCCCGCCCGTGGTGGTGGTACTCATTGCGGCCTGCGAGCCCTGGCGCCGCAGAGCGCCGTGGCGACCGCGGTGTTCCACGCGGCCGTGCCCGCCTCATCGCCGGTCGAGGAGTCCAGTCCAGTCTGCCCGTCCAGACTGCCAGGCGGGCACCGGCTATTTCTGCCTGCCAATTTACTTTGCCACCCCACGGCGTATCGTGCCGCGCGGCGTGGCGGCGTACCCGCCAGGCGGAGGCCCCGCGGGGTGGGTGGCTGGGTGGGTGGTAGAAGCGAGCAAGCCCGGGCCGGCGGCCAAGAACACCACCCCCGAGCCAAGCCAAGCCACCCCCGGCACCGGGGCAGGGCCGCCAGGGCACCCTGTAGGCCCCGCGCGGGGCGTGAGGCGGGGCGGGGTGGGGCGGGGCGGGCGGGAGAAGGGCATCGCCCCTGCGCCCAGGAACGCCCATCCCACCCAGTGGGGCGGGGCGGCGTCCGGAAGGAAATGGCCTCAGCGCTCGTCCGACGCTGACCACGCCTTGCTTGTGCGCGACGCGCGTCCGACGCGTGTCGCAGAGTCCGTCATATTCATTGCCATGTCGACACCCCGCCGTTGAGCTCCACTGTGTGCGGCTACTGTGGTCGAGAGCGTCTGGGCGCCGACTGCAATGTCCGAGAGCTGCCGTATCTTTTGCTGATTTCGACACGCACGGGATCCGACACAGTGCGGATCCAGCCTTTCAAAGCTTGTTTCAAAGGCACCGCTTCAACGATGTTGTCTTATGTCTCATGGTGGCCGAGAGCGCGGAGGCGTTGAACTCCGGGGGACCTGGGTTCGACACCCAGTACAGACGTCATTCTCGACTGGCTGTCCCGCCCGGGGAATCGACCGCCAACTTCTGTGTCGGTCTCCCTTCGCGGTGATGACTTTGCTTACTGACATGAGGTTTATATACAACCTCGCGGCGATCTGCAGACGTCCAACCGGTGATGGATGGTGAGACTCCGTTGTGCCATGCAGTGGCCTGCCCAGGGGGAAGGACGCCAGCAGAGGGAATGAAGCCCTCTCGCCTACATGGGAAACGTCGTAATCTGGCCCGATGACCGGGGTGGATGCTTGAGCTTTAGCTCGCAGGCGGTCAGATGGGAGGCAGAACACGTGACACGTGACAACTACACCCAGTCCGGTTCGGGGATCGGTCCTGCACCAAATGACTTCTCTCTAGCAAAAATTTGCCTATTTATTTTTGAATTGAAGTAGCCTTATAGTCTTGTCTTATCTCAGAGGAAGCCGGGTTTTTCATTTTTTAAATTATTCTGGTCGTCATCATCTCCTTTACATTATTTGGCAGCGAGTATGGCTTCCATTCGCACTCGACCAGCGTCAAGAGGGCCAAGCGCGGCGATACCCCTTGCCTGGAGTAGCCTGGCGTAGCCTGGCGGCGTGGGGTTGCGAGCCTGCAGGGTGGTGCGCGGCCTGTGCGCCTCGCCGCTCGCTCTCTTTACGCGCATTGATCGGCCAGGGTGGAACTGCTCGGCGGGGAGGCCCCGGTCCGGACGCCGCCATTGGTCCGCGCGGTCGCCGACGAACCCTCATTGACTCTCCTTTATCTTCACTTGGCGCTTGGCGCCTCCCTGGTCGCGACCCGCGCGGCCACCAACACAGCACTGCGCTTCGCTGCGCTCTCTGTGTCCGAGAGGCCGAAACAGAGGAAGGCCGGGAAAACGCGTGTCGCGCGTCCCCCGATGCGGATGGTCTGCGGCCCGCTGCTGACACCAACCTGTTATCCATCTCTGTCACGACGTGGCGTGGCGTGCGACACACAGTGGGTCAGAAGACCGTCGCGGCGGCCAAAATTCTAAACGCGTTTTTGAGCCCTAGAGTCGCTAAATGGGACGCGAATCGAACGTGTGACCCCACCAATATGGATTGCTCTCCAGACAAGGAATCCATTGGTGGGGTCACACGTCCGATTCGAGTCCCATTTGGTGACTCTGGAGCTCAGAACGCGTCTAGAATTTTGGCCGCCTCAACGGTCTTCTGACCCACTGTGCGACAGCACACTGCGGGTGTCGTGACGCGTCGCGGGGTCACGCGAGGACACGCTTCGCCCCCGCCAGGCAGTGGCCAGTGGGCACGCGGCTGGACGACGACGATAAACCCCCGCCTCTCAATTATGTTTCGGATGAAAACAGGGGCGGTGCTGTTGATTGTGTCGCGCCGACAGGCCCCGTCCGTCAGATGCACGTTGCCCTGACGGCCCGTTTCGCAAATCATTCAAATGTCCAGTCACAAAGGTGGCGGGCGACCGCACTGCAAGAAATAAACACAACGAACGTACACAAATTTCTGGCAATTTTTTTAAAATCCGAAATTTATTGTACTTTCAAAGTTTAACAATTGTTGTACAAAGTACAATGGAACCGGCATGACGAGTGCCGTGCAGTCAAGGCCTCGATGTGGTTCGTACAATTCTCGTTGTACTTTTTACAATCCCTGTTTTACTTCAATTGTACAGTTTTTGTCGTACTTTTGTCGTACGTTTCACACTTTTCCTTGCAGTATTTTTTTTTTTTTTTTTGTTTTTGGGTCAGTTGTAATGGGTGACGCGCGGCTCGCGTGTGCTTTGGTGCTTGGTCTCGCTCCGACGGCTGTGGGCTGTGGTCATCGAGTGCAGCGGATTATTTTGTGAACGGTTCGATCACCGATCACCCGACACAGCAAAGACACGCGCAGTGACACACCTCAGCTCTGCTATGGCGCGGGCGTATGCCACCTCAGAGTGATTCCGTAGGTCGCGCGGCTACCGAGAGTAGCGGAACATTTTTATTTCTATCATCGCGGTGAAGTATTCGTCAGTTTGGTGTCGTCCACGTGCCGTCTGCGACGACTCGGCGAACAGGGCAGTGCTGGTGGCGGCGAAGCCCGGAGGCCTTCGGGAAGCTCGAGACCATATATTCGTTTTCATTTCATGTCCGCTCTTGGCATACATATTTATTATCTCGGATCTCTTTTCTCTCGCGAGTCCACCCTCCTCCCTCAAAGCCGTCCGAGGAAGGCGGGAAGGCCGTCCTCGGAGTCAAAGCGATTATTATTCATCACACGCCGTCCCTCAGGGGACGACACCCCGAGTTGCAAACTTTGCTATCACTTGCCTCCGCGAATTCTCGACATTCCCTTGTCAGCGCGGCAAGCCAGAGAATAACGGGCGGAAGAACGCATAAAAAGTTGCTCATGCCGTGACCAGGATTCGAACCTGGGTTATTGCGGCCACAACGCAAGGTACTAACCACTATACGATCACGGCTACGAGGCTACGGGTGGTGGGGCCGCCCAAGCGGCCTCTTGGAGCTCTCGGCGCGCGGCGGGAACTTCGGCTCGAGTTCGGGTGTCCTCGGCTCTGCGCTTCGTGCCGCGGCCCCTCGACCCCCACTCCTCCTGCCGCGCCGCTCCACTCCTCACTCCTGCAGTCCGTCTGGCCGACGCGACGCGCTCCGTCTCCCTCTCTCTGTCTCTCTCACTCTCACATGCGTTGCCGTCGCGTTAGGTGGCATCGGCACGCACGTACGCACGCTTCGTCTGATAGGGAAATTTGCTTGAAGCTAGTGTGCGGTAGGTCAGGGCACATAAGTTATTTGTGACATAACGCGTCGGCGTGGTGAGTGGGGTGGGGGGGGGGGCTGATCTCTCGTTCGATCATACTCTCCCGCCACTCGTTTATGCTAGCGAAAAACACATTCAACTACGGAGCAAAACTTTGAAACGTCCTCGTGGTGAAGTTCAAGTCATTAAGGACAATAGTTTTTTGGGCGTTTCTTCGCCTATTCTTTCCACGACGCTCTGGGATAATTCATTTGGCTCGTCATTGGCAAATCGAGTTGCTCAAGAAATAATGGCGAATGCTTTGTCATCCCACACAACGCGGCTGCAGACTTTACGTACACTGTAATTCAATGACAAACCTCATTAAAGGAGTGTACGCACGGAATAACGCTGGCATGCGCCGAGCCGTTGAATAATCCTGTCGATAATTCAAATTACTGAGCATCAATTTCCGCATTTGTTTGCATTCATTGGGGGCCGCACTGCAGTAGGCCTGCGCGCGCGGCGTCTGCGTTGGCCGTCTCTCCGGCAGTCCCGGCTTACAGAGTAATCAACGCGAGTCCATTATTTTTCCCTTATTCCCGTCGGTGGCGTAACCAAGGGGAAAACACTGAATTTCAGCGTACAAATAGTCAAATGAATTTTAGTTGCATTTCGGGCATTAAAAAATTACTGAATTTTAAGAAGAATTTCGATGAATTTTAATAAATTTTAATATAACTTTAGATTTTTTGTGAATTTTGGTGCACCAAGTTGGCTTAGAGTAATTTCCCCGTGGGCGAAACTAGCGCGCCGGTTTGCCGCGTTAGCGTGCAGTTTGCGCGGAGCGTTTTCCTCTCCAGTCCCGCCGCGCCGTTGGTTGGTCCAGGACTCTAGACCAGCGTCGGTGCCCAAGCCACGTCCGCGCGGTGCACGCGCACAGTGGGTCAGGAGACCGTTCAGGCGGCCAAAATTCTAGACGCGTTTTGAGCTCCAGAGTGGCTAAATGGGACTCGATTCGGACACGAGCCCACCAATGGATTGCTCCGAGGAATCCATGGGTGGGGACACATGCTCCATTCGAGTCTCATGTATTGACTCTGACGCCCAAAAAGCGTCTAGAACTTTGTCCGCCTCAACGGTCTTCTGACCCACTGTGACGCGGCCGGCCGCCCTCTCCATTGGCGCCGCCATTCACGAGGCGGGGCGTGACGTCACTCGCCCAGCTGACGCGGCGAACGGGCCTCCCGAGCAGCCGCGCTGTCGCAAGGGTTGCCTACGCGGCCCTATGCGGGCGCTAGCCGCTAGCGCAGCCGGCAGCAGCGGGCCGCCGCGCCGCCGCGCCGCCGCCCGCCGAGACATTGCCAAGAGCCGTTCCGTCGCCCTGTCTCTCTCGCCCTCGCCCCGAGAATCCGACAGAGACTGCACGACGGAACGACTGTTCGCAAACAGCGTGCTACCCGTAGCATCACGCTCCAGCGGAGCCCCCAGCCGGCGTCTGTCCCTTCGCTCCCGAAACTCGAGCCATCTTGAGGTGACGGCCAAGCCAGGCGGGTGGGGGCGGCACCAACTCAGCTTCAGTCCTTAGTCGCTTTCTCGGGCGGCGGGGTTTCAGGCCGGCCTCTCGCCTTGCTCGGGGACGCACAAAGCCCCCGCAGGAGGGATTTGCTAAATGGCTGCCTGCGACCCCCTTTAGGGCAGGGCACTGGAAAGGAAGCTGGAGCGAAAACGCCGAGGGACGCGGTGGCCGCACTGAGGGTGGCAAGAGCAGGTGGCGGGCTCGGTACTGCTGTGCCCCCCCCCCTCCCCCCGCCGCGGCCGAGCAGCCCGGAGAACCGAGGTTAATTACCAAATGTTTTCCCAGGGGAGCTCACCGTCTCGCCGACCTGGAGTGGAGCAAATAGATTCCTTGAGGCGATTGAGTGAGTGGAACGGAGTTAGCCCGAGTGGGGCGTGGAGTGAGGGGGAGGGAGGCTGGGGGGGGGGGGGTGGCAGCGTGATTAGATTCGAATAGGGACTCGCGGGGCCGGGGCCGGTGGTGTTAGCACATAGAGGCCATCCCACTGAATATGCATGAGGTTGGTCTGCCCCCGCCGCCCCCGCCGCCCCCGCCGCCCCCGCCGCCCCCGCTGCCCCTTTGACATGCAGGTGAAACAGTGCTGTCCGGGCTGCTCCCGCGCTGTCCATCCTGTTGCTGTCCGCAGCCCACAGTCGGCAGGGCGGCCCGGCCGGAGCGGAACCGCACTTTCATAAATATTAAATCGACGCTGTGAATAACTTTCGCCGCTTGTCGAAGTTACGCATGTGTATGTGCGTGCGCGGGGGCCGTACGCCGCGCGGAGCAGGGCGGAGTACAACAATGTGACTTTGAAAACCCTGGGAGGGTACCGGTCAATTTGTTTGCTCGAGGGGGATTGCCTGGCTTCTGGCTCGGCCGCCGGGCCCAGGTCCCAGGTGCGGCCGATTTGTAAAGGCCAGGAGGGCGCTGTCCGGATGGTGCCGGCCGCCGCCATGGCCGCCGCCATGGCCGCCGCCATCCACTCCCTCTCCCTGTACGGCCGGCAGTGCCGGGGATAAACGGCCTGGATGGCGCCGCGCTCGCCGTCCAGCGACACAAATCACCCGGGGGTTAGGGCCGCCCGTGCCGAGCGCCTGCCTGCTGCCTGCCTGCTGCCGTGCCCACGAGCTGGCCGTGTGTTTTGACACTAGCTTTGCGGGGGTCCACGCCCGTCCCATCGCACGCAGGCCAAAGGCCCATCCTTTTAAGTCTCTCTTGTTCCCTAGACACCCCCTCTTTTATGAGAAATTGGCTAATCTCATCGCATATTTGCAGCATCCTACTGCGAATATTGGCAGCAATACAGTGCGAATAAGCACAGGAGGCTCGTAAATTTCTCACAAAAGAGGAGTGTCTTGGGTGTGCTGGGTATAAAAGAGACTAAAAAGGATAGACCTCAAAAGGGTCGTCGTGTCGACCACCCCAGCGCCGCAGCCTGCTTCCCTCCTCTAAGAAATATCCGGACTGGACTGCCGTCTTGATGCAGGGCGCGGCCAGGCGCCACAGCAAACCGCGTCACTTGGCTTAGCGTGGTGCCTGGCCTGGAGTGGGGTAGGCAACCTCCTTTCCCCGAGACCCTCCACTGTTGTCTGTCGATCAGGCCGTCAGGCCGAGGCCGCGTCGCGACGCAGCTTGCCAGGCTCTGGCGCACAGTGGGCCGGAGGCGGCCAAAAGCCGCGTTTTGAGCTCCAGGGTCGCTAAATGGGACTCAACCGAAAGTGTGACCCCACCAATGGACTCCTCGTTCGGAGAGCAATCCGTTGGTGGGGTCATACGTTCAGTTCGTGTCCTGTTAATTAGCGACTCTGGAGCTCAAAACGCGTCTAGAGTTTTGGCCGCCTGCGCCGGTCCTCTGGCCCACTGTGTGCCGCCGGCCCGCTATTCGTCTTCTCGAAGCGCGCACAACTTTGCCTTCGGATCCAGTGAACAGCTCGGCGGGAGCCCTGCAGCGCCGTACAGCTCACTGACTCCGAACGTCGCTGTCGTCGCGGCGTCTCCCTCGCACTCATGGGGCGTCCCGGGTAGGCGTGACAGGGACAGCGAAGACGGAACGCCGCGCGGAATGAGTCTCTGCAGCGGCAGCCATCAGAACAGCGGACGGATGGCTCGATTTGATGAGTGGCTGGCTGGAGGAAGTTGCAGGATGAGTCAGGAATTGTGCTGCCAAGCCGCGAACGCCTCACAGTGGGTCAGAAGACCGTTGAGGCGGCCAAAATTCGAGACGCGTTTTGAGCTCCAGAGTCGCTAGATGGGACTCGAATCGAACGTATGACCCCACCAATGGATTCCCATGGATTCCTTGTCTGGAGAGCAATCCATTGGTTGGGTCACACGTTCGATTCGAGTCCCATTTAGCGACTCTGGAGTTCAAAACGTGTGCGGGATTTTGACCGCCTGAACGATCTTCTGACCTACCAGTCTTCTCGTGGAGCACGCTCGACGGAACGCTGTTTCGATCAAATTCGTTAGGAAGTTGTTGGCGCTAGCGTCTTGGGATGGGTCATGGCCATGCCTCCTGTGTGCCGTGTTTTTCACAACAAAAAAAATCAACCCATTGTACGTACAAAAATACGTCAAATCTACGGCGGTTCTACGTTAAACGCTTTGGACGTATTTTTCACATTATTTTGTCGATGATTTATGACGTATTTATTTTTACACCTGAACATGAAGTTTGTGAAACGGGTAATAAAGTATGTACGTCAAACTTGCGGGTCGCAGATTGACGCGGGATACTCTGCAGCACAAGCAAGCCCTGGAGAGGAGCCGAGCCTCCCGACGGCGGCCCCGAGAGAGTGGTCTTCGTGTCGCGGACGGCGGGGACCGTAATCGGCGGCGGTCACGCTTGGTCACGTCCGCTCCCCCCTCCCGCATCGCCCCTCGCGTGCGCAGTGGCGGGTAGGCAGCCCGCAGCACGAAAAGCTCTGTCCGTCGTCGCCGAGGGAATGACACGCTGAGAGATTTGTTTCACATCAGGAACGAAAACTTTAGTGCCAGTAGTGTTAAGGTTGTACGGATGTGACACATTTTGATTCCGGACACCGAAGTTTGGGTTCTAGGCATCAAAATTTTCCGTTTCAGCGTTTAACAGTTTGATGCCTGGAACCGAAAATTTAGTGCCTGTTTTAAGGTTGGACGGATGAAACACGTTTTGATCGCGGAGACCAAAGTTTTCGTTTCTGATGTGAAACAAGATCTCTCAGTGCACCGCCAAAATCATGAAGCCACTTTCATCAACTCGCGCTGCCCTGCGGCAGGGATCGGTCTGCCGGAGAGTGAATGATGGTGTCTGAGTACTCTTGGTCTTCCGGGGTGGGGGTGGCACCCGTATCTCACCTGAAACGTTATTTTTGAAGTGGTTTTTCCCTCGCGGGGGCCCACCCACCCCACTGGGGCCGCGGGGCAGCAAAACAGTGTCGCGATAATATCGGCGGCGCGAATTGCCGCGCACGAACGGCCAGGAAGCTTGCCGCGGGAGGCCAGCAGCTTGTCGGAGGGGAAGGGGTTGGCCGGCGGGGGCCCATCCCATCCCGGGCCGCGGCCAGGCAGCCAGGCAGCCAGGCAGCCAGGCAGCCAGGCAGGCAGCAGGGGGTGGGGCGGTGCGGCACGGCTGCAGGGGATGATGCTGTGTGCTCCGCCATGCTCCACCCTGCGGGGCCGCGCGGCCCGCTGTGGGGCGTAGCGCCGAGGCTGAGGGGGCACGCCAGCCCGCCTCGTCCGGGCCGGTCCGTGCCTTCCCGGCCCGGCGCTCTGGCCCCACCCTGGCCCCGCCCTGGCCCTGCCCTGGCCCGCCCTGGCCCTGTCCTGGCCCGCCCTGCTCCATGTCGTGAGAGCGCTGTTAGATCGATCCTCGGACGGGCCCAGCCTCTTTCACCCCCTCGGAGGTGAACTGCGGAGTGGCGGAAGGGGCGGGTAGGGGCACAGAGCAAGGGGCGGGTAGGGGCACGGAGCAAGGGGCGGGTAGGGGCTCAGAGCAATGGGCGGGTAGGGGCACGGAGCAAGGGGCGGAGGTCTATGCGGGGTCACTTCGCTACCTGCCCGAGCACTGCGCCCGTCATTGGTTTGGACTGGTCCATCTCCCCGCGGAGTGTCCACTTGCCTTCACATCGTTATAGATGGTCGAAAATGGTCGCGACTGCAGTCCAGAAGTCCTGGACTGTCCTTGCCGCACGACCCCCGGTGACAACGTCCAGCACGGCCAGCAATGCGAGCTGCGGGGGGCGGCGGGGGCGGCGGCGGGGCTGCGGCGCGACGACGTGGCTGGCATGGCAAGGGTGCGAGGACGGCAAGGACTGCGAGGGTCTGTCTGTCCCGGGCAGGCTGTGCCGCGCCCTGCTGGACGTGCCGGCACGGCAGCGCCTCGTTAGCCCGGGCCAGGACTTCCAGGGCGTCCAGGACGTGCTGCACATTTTAACACATTTAAACACATTTTTTCACAAAAATGGTGGAGTAACAGAAATGAAATCAATACGGTAAAGGAAATTTCTGCGACAGAGGGAAGCTCTTGGCCACCGCAGAACCGTGTGAGCCCCCCTGGGGCGGGGAATCGCTTTTGCGTTCGCAGCAATTGACACAAAGTGCTGTTGAGGGACCGCGCTAAGTTTGGTCTTTATTAGCTGGGCATTAAACGAGGTGCCTTTCAGAGCGTAAGGTCGCGGGTTCCAGCCCTCCATCCGCCGACCGAGTTTGCGTTTGCGCGCCCTCCCGCAATTATTTGATGAGGCGACGAGAAGCAATCGCCTCAAGTTTGCGGGTGCCGCGCGCATCCCCCCCCCCCGAAGCAACCCCCACACCAAAAGCACCCCCCCCCCTCGCAGCAACCCCCACACCAAAAGCACCCCCCCTCGCAGCAACCCCCACCCGAAAGCCTCTAGTTTGGTTTGGTGGCCGCAGAATTTGCCAGCGCCGCGGTGGGTGGCTTGGCGGTCAAATAATATCCTGCCGATGTTGGCGACGAGGAGGCAAAGCAGGGGGGCTCTGGGCACCGCCACGCCGCGAGTCTTTGTTTGCCCTGCCGGCTCTGCCCGTCCCGTTCCACTCGCTTCCATTCCGCCCTTCGGAACCGAGGCGGGGCGGGGCGGGGCGGGTCGGGGCGAGGCCCGCGGCGACGCCCCGCCCCGCCAAGTGCCCCCCCCCCCCCCCCCACGCCGAGATACGCGCCTTCGGCCGCTTCAGCGCGTAGCGCCGCGCAAAGGGACGCTGTGGGGCGGGACGGGGTGGCGCGCACAGTGGGCCAGAAGACCGGTGGAGACGGTCAAAATTCCGGACGCGTTTTGAACTGCAGTGTCACTGAATGAGACTCGAACCGAACGTGTAACCCCACCAATGACTTGCTCTCCGAACGAGGAATCTATTGGTTGTGTCACACGTTCAGGTCGAGTCCCATTTAGCGACTCTGGAGCTCAAAACGCGCCTAGCGTCTTAGCCGCTTGCGCCAGTCTTCTGACCCACTGTGTGGCGGGGAACCTGCCGACAGCGAGGCCATGCGGAGTGGTGCGGCAGGCGCCAGAAGAGGATGAGGATGTGGACGTGCAGGAGGCGGGCGGAAGGCAAGGTGGTGAGGGGTTCCTCGCTTCGAGGAGCTAGGCCAGCGCACGCGCCGTATATTTCACGTCGGCCGGCACAATGGCTGCGGCGCCACGCCGCGCCACTGCGGGGCCCAAGCCCTGCGGCCCTGCCAGGCACGCGCTTTCCGGGCGGCGTGGCGTCCCTGGGGACGACGCGGGGTATCGACGCTTGCTGATGGCTCCCCGCCGCCGTCGCGACGCCGCACACACGAGAAAGGGTCCACCCTAGCGCGATCGGGGCGGGGCGTCGTTGCGGCCCTTCATCTCGCCCTGGGGCGTGGGTTCGACGGAAGGGCTTAAGGAATGGTGACGGCGAAGAAGAGAGGCGTCCTCCGCGGCGCATCCCGTCGGGAGGGGCGGCAGCGGGCGGCAGCCTCGAGGGACGCGCCGCGGTTTTGTTCGGCGGCGAGATAGAGCAGGGCAATGTGGCGCCATTTCTCAGGCTGATGGCAACTTCAGCGCGCCAGCTCAGCGCGCTCGGGGGCGCCGAGACTCGGGCTCCAAGAGGAGGGAGGGCAGCTGCTCCCTGCCGGACCCGGCGGCGCCTCGACTCCGTCAAAGTCTTCCTCACGGATCGCCGTGGATGTGCCTTCATTTGTTTTCCGGCTGAGGAGAAACTACGCTCTCTCACGACGACGGCAGCCCCAAACAGACCTCAGAGCTGTGAAGGCCGCGCAGGCCATGGCGGCGGGCGTAAGTGCGGTTACGGGGACGCGGCGGCCCGGCCGTGCAGTCAGCGGGTGGAAACTCCGCTGGCGCGGCTGGGACCATGTCTCGGGCGGCTCGCCACGGCCCGGTCGGCCGCTCAGCAGACGAAAATGAGCTGCACCGGCCTCTATTATTGCTTGGAAATCAATTAATAATTCGACTTTTTGAAAAAGTAGCAATGCTAAGCCACAATTTAAGAACCAAGGAATCGTTTCCATTCATTAGATTTGACTGACAGACAGGTTATAACAATAAATTTCTCTCCGAAACTTTTCGGCGGCGACGCGCTATCCTGCGAGCTGCGGCCATCTTACGCATAGTAAACTTAATCCGCTTCGATCTCAGCAATCGTTCATCGTATTGTAAATCCAAGCACAGATTCGGAATCTGCGTAAAATTTCCCGTGGCGTAGGACGTATCGTCAGATTTAACGCACTTAAGATATAGCGTAGTCATAATGGGAAAATAGCCTAAAATTTGCAGGTTTTTCAAGGTCATTTTAGGCTATTTTCCCATTATGACTACGCTATATCTTAAGTGCGTTAAATCTGACGACACGTCCTACGCCACGGGAAATTTTACGCAGATTCCGAATCTGTGCTTGGATTTACAATACGATGAACGATTGCTGAGATCGAAGCGGATTAAGTTTACTATGCGTAAGATGGCCGCAGCTCGCAGGATAGCGCGTCGCCGCCGAAAAGTTTCGGAGAGAAATTTATTGTTATAACCTGTCTGTCGGTCAAATCTAATGAATGGAAACGATTCCTTGGTTCTTAAATTGTGGCTTAGCATTGCTACTTTTTCAAAAAGTCGAATTATTAATTGATTTCCAAGCAATAATAGAGGCCGGTGCAGCTCATTTTCGTCTGCTGGGCGGCCGACCGGGCCGTGGCGAGCCGCCCGAGACATGGTCCCAGCCGCGCCAGCGGAGTTTCCACCCGCTGGTGCAGTCCACCGTCGGTCGGTCCTTGGCCTTCCAGGCTTCCAGACCCTTCCAGCGCGTATTCTTCCTGCAGGGCCTCCATTGAGGCCTAGGGAAAGGCAGCCAGCGGCAGCCAGCCAGACCGCACCATCATTACAGTGGACGCGGCGCTGCGGCCACGGGACACGTTCGCCTCTCCCCTCCTCCCGACGAGTGCCTGCTCGACTTGGCCTTGAGCAGCGTGGTTGAGCATGGCGGGGCTGGGGGAAATGACCTGTGGCGATGCAGCGCGGCGCAGCGCGGCGCGGGCAGCGGGGACGGGCGGACAAGCACTGCAGCCTGCCCGCCTCCGCTCGGTGCGGGTCTGGCATGGCGGACAGCTGCGCTGCACGCCATGCCGTCTTGCCGGTGGCGTAGCAACACTGCACTGTCCCGTCGCCACGAGGACGTTCGCTTTGCCTTAGGAACACGGGCAAGCCGGCTGTACGCGCTACGCCAGAGCGCAGCACACCAGCGTCATTCTCAGCCACATCCCTCGCCTCACGCCCGCGTCCTTCGCCTTGCCGTCAAAGGGCAACTTTCTCGACCATCCTCGCCCACATTCCCATCCTAAGCCTCATCATCATCATCATCCCGCAGCGAGAGGCCCCCGACGCCACGGCCGCCCAATTTCTCATCGCCGCTCCGCTGGTGCGCGACGCAGCGCGGCGCTCCGAGTGGAGCTTTGTGAAGCGCGTGACGTCACGCCGCGGTCGATTCGATTCGGTCCCCGACGCCACGCTGCACGGCGCATGCGCACGCCGCGGCCAAAGCCGGCCGCCCGGCTCGGCGCCGCACTGCGTGGGGGCGTCGGGCTGTGCCTGGCCCTCGCCCCGGCCCCGGCTGCACTCGCCGCTCAGCTCGACTCGTCTCGCCGACGCCAGGGGAGAGAGGGGCGCGGCGGCGCGGCGGCGTGGCGGTGAGAAGAGAGGACCCCCAGGCACGCTATGCCGATGGTGTTGCTGAGCACGGTGCACTTCCCCGAAGAAAATAAAAGGGGGGGGGGGATATGGTCCTCGGGTAGTGTCGAGAGAAAACACTGAAAAGGGCGAAAGGTGGTTGAGTGCAGACTGCGTGGGTTGTGGTCGTTGGACTGAAAACAGATTCCGAACAGTGCTTTCGTCGATCTGTTTGTCTCTCCTGCGTCCATTCCTAAATGGGGTTGGCTCCGGTATTTTATTGGTCGGTATTTTTCGGTATCACGTAAACGGTTTTAAACCCGGTATTAAACCGGTATTTCTGAATTTCGTGGTATTTTACGGTTTTATACCGGTATGGATCAGTATTTTATTCGGTTTAAAACCCGTTAAAAATACCAAAACATATAATATCGGTATATTGCCATCCCTATTCCTAGTGAATGCTAGAGAGACAGCGGCTGAACGCTGCGCCGAATACGTAGACAGCTCTCGCGGCTCGCTCCTGGAGGCTGGACGGCCGCGCCGAGCCGCCTGGCAGTGCTGCACTGCTCGGCCCAGATCGCAAAGGTCGTCCCGGTGGCGGCGGCCGCGGGCGTTGCGCGATGGCGAGTGACTGCGAGTATTGGTACAATCTTGGCAGCGGCCCGTTGGCAGCAAGGCCGTGGCACTACTTGGCACCTAGAGGCTGCTAGAGGCACGCCTCGCGTCACGTCGGCGGCCGCGCCGCGCTGCGACAAGTCAGTGACGCGGCGACGTGTCACGTTGTCACATTTGGCAGCCGTCTGGAGGCGTCGCGAGGCGTCGCGAGGCGTCGTTGTTGTCGCCGAGCCTTGCCATGGCCACGTACGCGGCGTGAGCGTGCAGGATCGCAGGGACGTCCGGCCGGGGAGGGGGCACTGCCTAATTGGCCACGACGCAAGTCACGTCCACGACGACGGCGACAAGAGGGGAACCCGGCGGCAGCGGCGCGCGCGGGTTCGAATCACGCCGGGCGGGAGGAGTGATTTGTGTCAGTGTATGCGTGTGGGACGTGTGTCGGTGCATGAGCGAGCGTTGACGCGCGTGTGCGTGTCGCTGCGCGCGGTGTACATAGACCAGGACCTAGTCCAAGATGGTCTGCAGGGCTGCACTCGGGGTCGCCGCTCGCCCCTCCCCTCCCCCGGGCGGAGCCAGCGCCGCAAGCGCCACGCCAGCGAGCCCTGGATCGATGCAGCCCTTCCTCCCTCTCCGCGGCCGCACAGCCGCACACCTCGCCGCCACCCACACGGAGCCACCCCCTCACCGCACCGCCCCCACGCCGGCCCCACGCCCGCTCGCCCGCGGATCGAACACGCGCGTCGCCGCGCCGGGCAGGGCCGGCCCGACGAGGCTGGCAGACAGGCAGGCGGGCCAAGGGGTGGCGGTGGCCCGGGTGGCCGGCCCGGGGGATGGTGCGCCGTGCGCCGTGCCGGCCCGGTCTGTGAGAATTTTGCCCGCTGAGCCGGGCCGCGCCGAGCCGCCCCGCACCCTGCGCTGGAGCTCGCCTCCCCCCGCCCCTCTCCCGGAGCCCCGGAGCCTGCGCCTTTCCGGCCCGGCGGCCCGGAGGCTTCGTGGGGTGAGCAGCCAGCATGAGCAGCGAGGCGAGCACCTCGTGCTTCCGACAACCCCACCGAGCCCCACCGCTCCGCTCTGCCACGCCGCGCCGCGCCGCTCCGCCCCGGCCGTGCCGTGCCCCCCAGCCCCGCCGGCCGAGCTTCGAGCCCGCAGTGCCTAGCGCGTGTATGCATTCAGCATGATGAACTTGATGAGCATAAGGGCGGCGGAGCGCCTCAGAAGCCGTGGCTCCGCCGCGGGTATCTAAGTCTCAATAAAATGTGTCCCTGGATGTCATGAATACGACGTCCAAAGTCATCCATAAATTCCCACCAGGGCAGTGCGGCAGTGGGCCCAGCATTCGTCGCACTGCCTTGAGTCGTCGGCGCAGTCGAGGTGGAATCCAGCGGAAGCCGGGGTGGCGGCGCTTACTGAGGGTGTCTGTCGGGGCGACACCAGCCCACAAGCTCGCCCACAAGGGTGGGGGATGGAGGGGCTCTCGGTGGGTGAGGGGAGGGACCGGGGAGGGACGGACGGACGCACTGGTCGATGAAGTGGCGGTCCGTCGCGCGCCCTCCGCGCCAGGCCAGGGGGAGGGTCGTCCTGCCCGCGTGGGGTCGGCGTGGCGGGGCGTGGCGGGGCGTGGCGGAGCGTGGCGGCTGGATTCGCAGCGCGGAGAATGGCGAAGCGAGAAGCGTGGGCGGTTTGAGTGGGCGGCCGGAAATGAACATCTCCGCATCGACAATGTGAGCGGAGACGCCACGTGTCCGCGCTCGCTGCTGGCAGTGCGACAGGCTGCGGTCGACGTGCACGTGCCAGACGTTTATGTCCACACGTTGCCTACGTGGTGCCGGCCGGCACTGCCCTGCCCTAAGTGCAGCGCCGTCTAGTGCAGTTGCATGATGCACGGCGTTGCAGTCTTGTGACGTAGCGGACCGGTTCGCCGCCACGCACACTCTCTTCCCGACCTCGCGGGGAAAGGGGGTGGGGGAGAAGCAGGGGAACGTGCACACGGGGAGGGGGAGACCGCCGCGCCGCCGCGCCGCCGCACCGCGGTAGAGGGGGCAGGCGATCGTTGCGTCGCGACCGGAGAGGGGGAAGGCCACCAGATCGAGCGAAGCGAGGATTGTGTCAGCTGAAGCGCTCCCCTCCTCTCAGCGCGTTTTCGTGGTGTAGTGGTTATCACATCTGCCTAACACGCAGAAGGTCCCCAGTTCGATCCTGGGCGAAAACAGACGCGTATTTTTTTTCCCGACCGCTTTTACGTTGCAGAGCGATAGTCTCTTGCACACTGTGTCTTTGAGAGGCGGAGCCGCTGGGCGCCGTGCAGCCTGCATAAGCTATTCGGCGCGCGGTCCTCGAGTGTGGCCGCGCATGCCTCTCTCGTGCCTTGCGGAACACCCACCCACCCACACAGGGGCGCACCGGGCACGCACACGTCTGCTTACGGATTCAGCGGAGGCACCCAGGAGGGCGTCCAGCCGCGCTGCAGAACAAGGTCTGACGGCGCGCGAATTTTTCATAGCCCGCGCGCTTGTCGTAGAGTGTGCTAAACTAGGCTGGTCCGCGTCTCGAGTTGCGTTGTAGACTCGGCAGGCCATTCCTTATGCATCCCCATGCCGAGGTGCCGCGGGCCGGTGTGTGCGAGTGGCGGCGGCGAAGGACACCGTGCCGTCCGTGATGCAGCCCGGGGCCTGAGCGGAATCAGGAATGAGAGACGGCGCGGCGCCGCGGCGCCCGGCCGGCCGGCCACGTCGCCGAGTTCTCGCGGGCCGTAGACGAAATTGTCAAAGTCCGCGCGCCCCGGTCTTGTCAAATGAAGGTATAGAACTGCAGAATAAGAAGCGAGCGCGGCCAGCGCATCTCGACCACGGCGCCCTCTGGGGATGCTCACAGAGATTTCCTCCGAGTCGAACTGACCGAACGGAGGCCCGAGATCGAGGCTGGGCGCAGTGACTGTCCCCTGCCAGCGTTGCCAGGGGCGATGGGCCAGTGTAATGGTTCGGGCCTCGGCCATGCCTCGCCTCGTCAGCAGTCCTGAGGACGCCGACGCCACCACCAGCGCCCGGAGACAGTTTGGCGGACGGCGGCGTGCTACGTGCGGCCGTGTGTGCCGTTACAGCTCAGCCTCAGCCTGGCGTGCCACGCTAGCGCTGTGCGGTGTGCGGTGGTCCGCGCGGCGTGTGCTCGAATAATGCCTCGGCGGCGTGGCGCTGCGTGGCGCGGCGTGGCGCGGCGTGGCACGGACGTGCGGCGTGTACCAATGCGCCAACGCACGCCCGTGCGCGGCACGCATCTAAACACGGCGCGCGTCGCCGCCAAGAGCCCCGGCCGGGCGGCCGGGCGTGCCGTCTGGGGCGTGGCCGCGACTATGCCAGGCCGGCGGCAGCCCGTGCAGGCCCGCAGGCCCCGCGTTATTATTATTATTTGGAGAACGGGTCGTGCCTGCAGCCGAGTAGCCTGCAGCCCTCGTCTCGAGAAAGCGCAATAACGTGCCAGTTCAGTCCGGCGCTGCCGCGGCATGCCGCCGGGCCGCGCGGCGCGGCGCGGCCGATAACGCCGCCGTCCGATTCCCGAGCACGCTCCGCCGCCCCGGCGAGGACCCCTCCTGCCCGCCGCACTCCTGTGCTCCCGGAGAACGGCACGTAGTACCTGCCCCGCACCCCGCACGTAGAACCCTTACTTTAGACCTCGGACGCCGCGCACCCGGCGGCTCACGAGCCCTTGTCACACCCAAGGCACACGGACAAAAAAGTTCCCGTCGGACCGTCGGTCGGTGGAGTCAGGATTCGGCCATAGGCTGGGTCTCAGACGACTTTCGGGTTGTGACGAGCGACCGTCGACGGCCATCACCACCACCGACGCGAGATCACGTAGATCAGGTGGTGGTCATTGAATGAATACCACAGTCAGAGCAATGATCACCGCGGTCCGATTTTATGAGGATTTAGGGGAGGGGCAATGGGGGTAATTACCCCCTCCTTAGGTACTACATAGGCCGTCTGGAAGGTAGGCAACAGTGCCTACTTTGCCCCTGTAGGTAGGCAAAAAGCATTGCCCACCCCGTCCTTGGAAAAATCCTGGATCCGCGACTGATTCCAATCTGATCGATGATGGCAACTGCAGGAAGCGCTACGCGTGAGACGGAGATGGAGTTGACACTTCGCAGGTGGGGATTCGGGGCGTGGATGGCTGCAGGTGCGCGGGGGGGGGGGGGGGGAGGGTCGCAGCTGCAGGCTGCAGCTGCGCGGTGGCGGGGCAGATCCCCGTCTCCATCGGCGCAGCGCTGGGGGCAATGCAGGCTCTGGGGGTGGAGTGGCGTTGGTGGCGGTGTCTATAGAGCAGTCTAATTGGTTGCACGGCCCACGGCGCGGCCCCTACGTATTGATGAGATGGTGGTGCTGGGCTGCAGGGTGGGGGGCGGCCTCCCTCGGAGCAGCATCACGGGGTGGGGGGGTCGACGTCGGTCAGCACCGCCTCATCCACATTAGACTCCGAGTCTTCCTACAGCACGTCCGATAGAACAAGGTGGCCTGTAAGAGATGCATCACACAGCACAAGAGCGTGTCTCGTCTCCGTCCGACCGAGAGCATCACAGACCCCCTCCCCTCGCAGCCGCGCGCAATGATTCCCCCTAAACGGCGCACATCTCATGAAGGCATCCCAGAATCCACGAGGCTTGAGCCCCACGGCCTCCACGGCCTCCACGGCATCAACGCGCCACTGAATATTTACTGTACGCCGCCGCCGCCCCTTTCTCCCTCTTGCCTTTATTTTCGTTTCCCTGCCGAGGGGCCATCAGCGCGGGATGGGATCGGAAGGGATGGCAACCTGATTGGAGCCCGCAGCAGGCCGGGGCGGGGCGGGGCGGGGACTCGTCGCCGAACAGAGCGATTTAATTTCGTCCGGGATTGAAATTCCCTCGCCGGCTGCCTTTTCTCGCCTTTGCAAAATCAGAAATAGATCGGCCTCACTCACTCCCTCCCTCCCTCACTCACTCCTCGCACTCCCAGGCGTCGAGCCTTCCTGGCCTGCCAGGCTGCCAGTCGCACAGTGGACCAGAAGACCGTTGAGGCGGCCAAAATTCTAGACGCGTTTTGAGCTCCAGAGTCGCTAGATGGGACTCGAATCGAACGTGTGACCCCACTAGTGGATTGCTCTCCGAAAGAAAAATCCCTTGGTGGGGTCACACGTTTGATTCGAGTCCCATGTACCGACTCTGGAGCTCAAAACGCGTCCGGTATCTTGGCCGCCTCAACGGTCTTCTGACCCACTGTGAGTCGGTCTGCTCACGAGGGCCAGCTCCTCCTTCTTCGTCTCCTCGGCCCACCGATCGCTCGCGGCTGGACGTACTCGGCCAGGGTGCATGGCGAGGATGGCGCTGTGCACTGCGTCCACGCGGCCCACGCTGTAAGCGGGCATGGCGGGGATGCAGGCGGCTTGCGAGCCGACCGGCGCGGCGCTATGCACGGCGGTGCATGGCGCATCAAGAATCAAGAATGAAGGCGGTGCACGGGGCATTCGTTGCTGCAGGACGCCGCCGGCGCGGCCGCTGGCTTGGCCGCAGGTCGCGGCAGGATGCAGCCCGCTGGAGCGCGCGCGGGCCGCCGTGCTCAAAGAGGGCCTGCGGGGCCCGGAGGCCTGCGGACCCGGCGTCGTGGCCAAGCGTGGCCGCTGGCCGCTAGGCATGGCCGAGCACCGCGGCACGCTCACTGGACTGCTAGCCAAGCGCGAGGTGCGCTGCCGCGCGGGGCGGGGCGGGGCGGGGCGGGGCGGGGCGGGGCGGGGCGGGGCGCCGACCGCGGAACTGTGGAACCGCCTGGAACGAACGCCGGAACGTCCCGATTGCCTCCACTGCCTCCGGTGTGCCTGCAGAAAGGTGGCCCGGAACCTCTCCTGGAAACACCTAGAGACGAATACACCTCAAGGGCCGGTATTCAACCTCAGAAACGACACCAATGACCCCTCTCTTAAAGTATTTTCAGGCCGTAGAAATATCCGTTAAAATTAAGATTTTTGTTAGTATCATCTGATTTCACGTGAGCGTTAACGTCAACGGTCTGTTTTTTTCAGGTACCTCCTGCACTAGGCTTGCTGGCTGGCTGGTGACTTGATGACGTGGCGTGGCGTCTCGGCATTAGCGCTTAGCGCGGCGTGTCGACGGCACCGCGCCGCGGCCAGACGGCCATTGTAGTCTGGCCCCGCCCGCCCCGCCCCGCCCGCCCCGCCCCACCCCGCCCCGCGGGCCAAGCAAGGCGCTCGCAGTGCTAGCCGAGGGCTGTCCTTGAACCTCCTCCTGGAGTCCCTGGAGCGATGCCGGTACGGCGGTGCGCCGTGCGGTTGAGGTGCTGCAGCGTCGTCGTCGCCGTCGTCCCGAGAGAGTGCCGCCACCGGCCACAGCTTGCGTGTGACTGCCTTCTTCCGCCGTAAGGGGGCGTGGTCGGCGGGGTTGTCCGGCGTGGGCTTCTAGTACGTAGTAGTGGCCGGGATGGTGTACCTCCACAGCCCGGCCTTCTGGGTTGAGCTGTCATCAGTGACGTGGGGCGGGGCGTTTATCAGCAACGACGCGAAGGGAAAAGCGAAGCGCAAAGGAGTAAGTCAGCCATCCATCATCAGGACGGCGGCGTCCTTGCGACGGCGAAGGGCGTCGGCAGCGTCGAGGTCTCCACCGCTCGATGACGTCACGGCTCAAGCCGTGCTGACGACCGGCCGGCCGCCGCGCCGCCTCCACCACCGAGTCCAACGAGCAGCCGAGCGATTCAGTAGAGTCGTTTCGTCGCTCTGTCTCTGTCGCACTCATGGGGCGCTCCGTACGGGTGCGAGAGAGGCACGGCGACGAACCGATGTTCCGAATCGCTCGGCAGGGCGTTCTCACGGTGCCTCCTCTCCATCCTGCCTCGCAGGAACAAGGAGGAAGGGGCCGGCCGCCCCGCCTGGCTGACTACGCGCGCGCGTCCCGCCGACGTCGCGGCCGTCTTGGTCCCGGCCGACGTCTTGCCTCGCCTTCCGTGGAGCGAGACTGGCCCAGAGAAGAGTAGTATGTAAATAACGCGCTACCGCCGGGACGCCAGGCTGCCAGTCAGTGCCGTCCGCCGCTGCCCGCCGCCTTCCCACGCGATGCGCTGCAGGCTGCACCGGCCGCTCACCGCGCATGGGAAAGCACGGCGCAAGCCACGCGCGACGACGCGGACGGCGACGCCGCAGCCCGGAGTCCGCCTTTGTTTGGCACGGCGATAAATTTGGTTAAATAAAGAGGAGAATAATTAGGATTTATTTTTCGTGCTAGGTTTGCTGTCTTGTTCTTATTTTCCATGCACGCGGCGCGCACCTATCGCCCGCTGTGTGTTCCTTTATTCGCCCCCCCCCTCCCCCCCCTGCGAGTCCTGCCCCGCCAGCCTGGCGCACACCTTGGGCTCGCCCGCAGGCTTGCCTCCAGGCACGTACGGGGCCGCGGGGGTGACGACTCGGCTCGACTCGGCGCCGCAAACTGTGCTTTGGGCGCCAGGGCACGTAACCGCTTTGTTGACGGCCACTCAGACCCTCGTCGTGGACGCCGTCGGCGCCGTCCTGCCTGGGCAGCGCCGGCAGCGCGGTGCGGGAGCGCTGCGCCGACGGAAAGGACGCGTGAAGCCGGCCGATGGCGCGCACACCTCGTCGCTGTACTTCCTCGAGGCGGTGGCGACGCCACTCGCCAATTCCACCGCATCATTCCTGCTCCGTGCACACTGGGTCAGAAGACCGTTGAGGCGGCCAAAATTCTAGACGCGTTTTGAGCTCCGGAGTCGCTAAATGGGACTCGAATCGAATGTGTGACCCCACCAATAGATTGCTTTCTCCGAACGAGGAATCCATTTGTGGGGTCACACGTTCGATTCGAGTCTCATTTAGTGACTCTGGAGCTAAATTCGAGTCCGGGATTTTGGCTGCCTCATCGGTCTTCTGGCCCACTGTGCCGTGTGGGTGGAGCAGGAGCAGGAGCAGGAGCAGGAGCAGGGGACTCCAGTCTCCATTCGGCCAGCCGGTCCCGAAGGAAGCGACGCGCTGTGGCCTGCACTCCGAGGGCCCCGCGCCCCGTGCTCCACTCCAAGGGGTTGGTGGGCGGGGCGGGGCGCTGCTGGCAGGCCGAGCGACGGAGGGCGTAACTGGAGCCGCAAACGTGACGGGAAAACACTTGTGGTGCCTCCGCCTCTTCTTCTTCTTCTTCTTCTTCTTCTTCTTCTTCTTCTGTTTCTTCCACCCCTCCTCCTTCTCCTCCTTCTCCTCCTCCTTCTCCTTCTTCTCCTCCTCCTAGGGGCTGCCCGGGCCGTGAATTACCGCGCTGATTTGTGAGCCAGCGTGCCGCCCGGCTTGCCGTGCCGTGCCTCGCCTCGCCGCGTGGCATTACTTTACCCACTCGCGTTTATTTATTGCAGCAAACCGAGCGAAGCGAAAGACGACGCGAAAGACGCGCGCCGCTGGCCTCCCTTGCTCCCTCTCCGCCATCAGCCCCCCATCCGGGCGACGCTGTAGTTTTGAAAAGCGTCATCCAGCCACACTATCGGGCCGCGCGCCCGCACCCGCCCGCACCCGCCCGCACCCGCCCGCACCCTCCCGCACCGCGCCCTGCGCTCGGCCGCTGTCGAGATGACGGCCACGGCGCCCTCCCCGGCATGTCACCGGAATGTCTGCCGTGGCCGTCGCCAAGCCTTTATGCCACAAATTGGTTCCGGCCGGCCGTCGTAAAAATGGCGGCGTTACCCGCGGCGTGCTGCTCCGCGCAGTAATGGCGAGTTTACGCGCCTGACCTACCGGGGGGGGGGGGCGTTTTGTTTATGGCGTCCCCGACGGCCACCCCGTAATTTTCCAGGAGGTGCCTCCGCCGAGGTGCCGCCCTTACCCGTCATCGGCGGCCCACTGTGCTAACGGGAAGGGCGGCGGGGCGGGGCGGGGCGGGGCGGGGCGGGGCGGGGCGGGGCGGGGCGCTATCGACCCCCACCCTTGACCGCCCCACCCCTGGCCCACCCTGAGCGCCACCCCTGGGCTTTCCTTCCAGCGGCAACTGAAGCGGGCCCGGGAATCCCCGGCTACTACAAACCCTCCTCCACCAGCCGAGCAGAATCACACCAACACCAAACACGGCCGCGCGCGGCACGGCACTGACGCGCGCATCTGCCGTCGCGGCCCGCCCCGCCCCGCCCCGCCCCGCCCCGCCGGCACGCCGAGGTGCCGCGGCAGGTGCTGCCGGCCGATGGGACGGCCAGCTTGGCGCGGATGGCGTGCTGGAGCTGCTCCAGGCCGCCTGGGGGTGGGCAGCCCGGTGGACGCCCGCGCGCAGCACTCGCTCCGCTGCACACCTCCCAGGGGCCGGAGCGGGCCGGCTGTGGGCGGTGGGCGGGGGGCAGGGGGCGGGGGGCGGGGGGCAGGGGGCGGGGGGCGGGGGCGGGGGGCGGGGGCGGGGGGCGTCGTGACCGGCGGGGTGGGCACAGTGGGCACGGCGGCCGTGGGACAGGCGGCCGCCCCGAGGAAGCGCAGTGTTCCGTCCCCGGGGGAAGCGCCGGAAGGGGGAGCGGCCAGGACGGCAAGGACAGCGGACAGCCAGGACAGCCAGGACAAGGACAAAGATTGCTGGGCCGAACGGACGAAAGGGCCGACCCTTTCGTTTATTTTTTCACGAAGAAGAATAAGGGATCCTCGGCTTGGAAGACGTGGCCGCGCTTATCGCACATCCTCGCACATCCTGTTGCCTCCGCGCGGTTCAAATGTTTGCCGCGCGGTGACGGATCGACCGACGGCAAAAACAACAACACGGACGATGAGCAACAAGGACAAAGGGCGCGGACGAAAGAAAAGGCGTGTGCTTTGGTGTGGCGGTAAGTCACGCGAGAAATCAATGGAGGCGGTCGTGGCGTGGCCTGGCGGAGCGGGCCGTGGGGGGCAATCCCATTGGTCGGCGCGTCTGAAAAAAAGCCACACACACACACACACACACACACACACACACACATTGTGAGGCGCCGAGGCAAGGCAAGTCGCAGCGCAGGTGCGGCGCGGGGCGGGCTGTCGAGCAACCGCGAACGTGCTGGGCTGCGATGCACCTGTGCCCGCACCGCAGCGCGTCCGGGGCTGGTCCTCGGCCCGGCCAGGCCCGGCGGCGGCCCAGCGCCGGCCCAAAGTCACGGCATGATGGACGACCTGCGCTGCTCGCTGCAGTCAGCGGGGCGGCTGGCTATGCGTCCCAAACCTGTTTCACTCGCCGCTTAGGGACGCCCCCTCGCCCCCTGCCCCCGGGGGCGGCACCGCCCCGCTGACGTGGCGGCCGGACAGACTGCCCCTCGGCACGCGTGGGCGGCCAGGCCCATAGGGCAGGCCCCCGCCCGGCAGCCCACGGCTCCGGAGAGAGAGAGAGAGAGAGAGAGAGAGAGAGAGAGAGAGAGAGAGAGAGAGAGAGAGAGAGAGAGAGAGAGAGAGAGAGAGAGAGAGAGAAAGCAGGCCCGGGGCGGAGGAAGGGGCCAAAGTGTGCCCCTCGGCGAATTAAAGACGTCAGGCGTCTCGCGGGGCTCTTCAGCTGGGCCCTTTCGACAACTCGTCCTCGTCCTCGCCGCGCTATAAGGGCTGCGGAGGGTGCGAAGGTCCCGCCGCTGACCGTCGTCGTGCCGTCCGTCCGTCCGTCCGCGTGGCAATCAGCGACGCGTGACGTCACGGCGCCGCACGCGAGGCCGCCTGATCGAAGTATCGACGCGGTGCACGCGTCCGCGCGCCCCGGCCGCCACGCCCTCCGCGCCCTCCGCGCCACGCGAGCAGTCCGTCCGAAATGAAGTGCTGGCCGGCCGCTGTCGTGTGCAGTGCAGCGCGGAGCGGAACGTGGAGGAGGAACAATCCGAATCCATCCAGACCCTGCGAAAACCCACCGCAAATCTTTGGTTGGCGCGTCCGTATTTCCCTCGGCACCGTCCAGGTGATTCCGAAGAGGAAGGCCGTCGCTCTGTCTCTCTCGCACTTCAAAGCGCACTCCGTGAGCGCGACAGAGACGGAGCGACGAAGCAGTGGCTCTTCAGTCAGTCCGGTCACGCGGCCGTCGCAGCCAGGGGAGGGCACGCTCAGGACCCCCGACGCATTTTTATGGCCTTCCTGCTGACGACCCCTCTTCTTCTCCACGTCCTCCTTCCGCTTCCGGCCGCTCCCCGAGCAGCCTGCCGCCAGGGCGCCGCGTCGACGGTGACGTCATCGGCGCGCTATCGCCTCGAGATTAGCGCATGGCCGATATCGGCGCATGGATTCGCGGGGCCCTGGGCGGCGGGGCTCGTCAGGAAGATGGGGAAACAGGGTGGTCAGCCAGCGATGTGGCAATCCGATCCGACGGACGGCCGAGAACAAAGGCTTGTTTTTTGAGGGGGCGATGTGCGACGTGTCCGCCGCGCCGCCGGCCAGGCAGCCCAGCCAGGCAGCCAGCCAGGCAGGCAGCCCTCATCGTCATTCATTATTTAACGACACAGCTTGTTTCCCTGCTCGCATTCAATGTTGCAAACGTGGCTGCTGCACGAGCTGCTGCAGCGCCGCGACGCGTGCGTCGTTACGCGTAAAGACATGCATAAAATTGAGCGCGCGTGTTTGTGTGTGTGTGTGTGTGTGTGTGTGAGAGAGAGAGAGAGAGAGAGAGAGAGAGAGAGAGAGAGAGAGAGAGAGAGAGAGAGAGAGAGAGAGAGAGAGAGAGAGAGAGAGAGAGAGAGTGGGCGAGCGAGTAGCCGCCGCGGTGCGTGAGTCACACCTGTCGTGCCTCCAGCCCTCACTCCAGCACGTGACCATGCACCTGTCCGATCGTGATCGGATCACCTTACACGCGCGTGCGTCCATCCGCGCCCGGTCCTCCCGGACACATGCCCGGAGCATCGCGATGGAGCAGCTGGTACACGAGAAAAAAAAACCGGACGAAAACAACCGGCCGGCCGCCACCGTCAACGATTATTTAATTAGATTTTGGAGGTGTGCTGGCCGGGCCGGGCCGGGCCGGGCCAGGCTGTGCCGCAGCACAGGTGCTCGCACGCCTGATTGGAGCTTTGACGTGCAGCTGGCGGTGGTGGCAGGCGGCGCACAGTGGGCCAGGCGCGGTCCTGCTCCTCTTCCTGCCCCCTCCCCGCGGCGGGTCGCGGCCGGGTCAGCCACCTGCCCTGGCCTGTTGGAGTGTTTGAATGGCCGCGACCCACTATGCTGAACGCCGCGACGCAGCGCCACGACGGCGGCACGACGGCGGCACGGCCGGGCAGGTGTCGTCAAGGGGATCTGATAAAGACCGGCACCATCGGGGAGCACGCCTCCGGGACGCCCGAAGATGACGGGAAATATAAACAAGATGGATATCAACAAGGCGCGCGCATAAAATGCAGGACACGGCGTTTAGCGACTTTGGCACGACCCAAATACGCGCTGATGACTGGTCGTTGGGATCCTCGTTCCGCCGCACCGCCGCCACCGCCGCCACCGCCGGGAGGCGATCCGCCGTGTCTCACTTGCACTCGCGTGGAGTCCTGTGGGGGTGCGAGGGAGGAGGAGAAACAAAGCATTGTGCGGAATCAGTCTGCAGCGAGTTAAATACCGTCCCCGCTCCCCCCTTCCCCCGGGGGGGGGGGACGACCAGGCACCTGCTGCTTGATCGGATATCCCAAAGCAAGAAAAACAAAAAAAAAAAAAATGCGACGAGGGTGAGGGGAGCGTTTGCCTGCAAATCGAAGCGACCTCCGCTGCCGCGCTGGTTTCACTAGAGCAGAGGGCGTGAACAGGGTGCTTTGAGGGGCTGAGGGGCCGAGGGGCGCGTTCACCCACCTGGCCGCGGTCTGTCTGTCCGTCTGTCCGTCCGCCCGAAGCGGCCGACGGCCCCCCGCGCCACTCCGCCCCTTCCACCCCTTCCGCGGGACGATGGGACTATGAGTGGCCGGCCTACGTGATTGGATGCTGGACAGTCCTTCCACGCCGAAACAGTTGGCCGCGAGCAATCCGATTGGTTCTAAGGAGTTTTCCTCCGACGCCCCAGGATATTGGCACTGACTGACACTGCCCGAGTGACGCTTACCACCAATGTCACATTCCTCCGCGGCCGCACGGCTTTATCTCTTGGCTCGCTTTTTAAAAACAACAACTTTTTTCTCCCCTTTTTCTCGCCGGCCGGGCGCCGGGCGGCGCGGTGACTGGCAGGAACTCCGTGGGCTATGGGAAAGAAACAAGGAGACGAAATGGAGAAAGAGATTGAGTGCGAGGGCGACCTTCGAGCACGAGTCTTGGAGCTTCGAGTCCGCGCGGGGCACAAAAAGACAAGAACGAGTGTTGGAGACGCGCAGCCCGCAGCCCGCACACGTGGGCCAGGCCTTTCACCTCGCACGCGCCACAGGGCCCGCGAGTGTTTGTGTGTGTGTGTGTGTGTGTGTGTGTGTGTGTGTGTGTGTGTGTGTGTGTGTGTGTGTGAAAAAGTGTTTGTGTGTACGTACGTACTGTACGTCGGTATCGTTATCTCGGCAGCGGTGTCACTAAGCTCGTAGTTCGAGCGCACCCAAGAATACATTTACTTGGTCACGAGTCGTTTTTGTCGTCACACGATTCAGCTTTGCTGGCAAACACTTATCCGGGGAAATTTGCCGATTTTTTCTTCAGATTTTCCGGTCTATAATTATAATGTTTTGTTTTTTTTTCCTTTTTGCGGATGGCGTGCGGGCAACAAGGAAAGCCACTTTCATGTTCTCTCTCGTAGTGCCTCGTGCACTTGGTGTCCTCAATGGTGGTAATGGAGCGCTGCCAAGCGTCCTGCCTGCCTCAATCTGCAGTGGGTCGCGGCGGGGCGAGGCGGGGCGAGGCGGGGCGGGGCGGGGCGAGGTGAGGCCCCGAGGCAGGTTCAAGGTGACGAGCGGCTTGGCAGCCTAGGCTAGGGCGTGGCCTGCTGGTCCTACTTGCCATGCAGTGCCATGCCCCTCATGACCTCTCTCTCCGCTGCTGTGCCAGCGGGATAGCGGGGCCTGCGCGGCGCGGCGGGGAGTCTAGAGCAGCAGCAGCAGCTGCTGAGCCGTGCGCATGCATCTCGGGGTGAGGTACAGTGAGTGCGACGTCAGCCGCCCCGCTACTCATGATGCATGCAGACCGATGCAAGCGCGCAGGTCATGATCCGCACGCGTCCGCACGTGGCCGCTGCGTGGCGCCCCGCCCCACCCGCCCACCCCGCCCCACCCGCCCACCCCGCCCCGCCCCACCCCGCCTCGCTGCGTACGTCGTACCCGATGCACACCCGCCGCGCGTGCACGACATGAAGCAATGTCATTTTTACATCACCCGGCCTGCTTGCTGCTTATCCTAATCGGGCGCCCTCTATCGGCCCTGTTTGCGCCTCCCTCGAGTGCCCACGCCTCCGCGACGTGGCGCTCCTCGACCTGTGCCCCCCTTCCCCCTCCCCTCGCCCCCCTGGCCCCCGCCATCCCGGCCGCGCAGCGCGGAGTGGAGGTAAGACAAGCGTGAAAGAAAAGAAAACGGGGGGGGGGGGGGAAGGCCAGCCGGCCGGGTCATAGGGTTGGCCTGCCATAGTGAAGCATGCGGAGGAGAGCAAGGGATCGCCAAGTGTGCAGTGGGGGCGCGGCGGCCGGGCCGGGTTGAAGTCCGTGCCCCACCCCGCGCTCCTCTCTATCGCCCACCAAGCCGCCCGCGCCCGCCGCCGGCCGCCCACACCTGCGCGGCGTGATCCCGATAAGCAACAAGCAGGCAGGCAGGCAGGCAGGCAGGCAGGCAGGCAGCGCGCCGATAAAGGGAGTCCGCGTCGTCACCAGGCTGGCGGCCAGCGCGGCGGCAGGCTAATGGGGGTCGGGGCGGGGCAGGGCGACGGATCGCCGCGAATCGGGGTCGACCTTCCCGACAGCGATAGCGGGGCGTCGGCCGCCGTCCGTCTGGCGGGGAGATACCGCCCCTGCCTTGGCTGTTGACTCTGAGACGGTGCACAGTGGGCCAGAAGACCGGCGCAGGCGGGCACAGTTCTAGACGCGTTTTGAGCTCCAGAGTCGCTAACAGGACTCGAATCGAACGTGTGACCCCACCAATGGATTGCTCTCCGAACGAAGAATCCGCTGGAGGGGTGTCACGTTCGGTTCGAGTCCCATTTAGCGACTCTGGAGCCCAACACGCGTCGTCTAGATTGTCGGCCGCCTGCGCCGGTCTTCTGGCCCGCTGTGCGGTGCTATGGCTTGCTTCTCGGGTTGCCTGCTTGCTTGCTTTCGCTGAATGGCGCTGCCCACTCTAGTCCGCTGGCCAATCCCAGCCTAGGACGCCAGGCCCAGGCCCCCGTCGTAGCGCTGGCGGTCGGCGCGGCTCGTGCACCCCGCCGACACGTCGCCACCGAGTACCACGGGCACGTGCTCGTACTCGCCGAGGCACTCGCCGGCCGCGCCCAGGATGTGATAACGCCGTTCCCAAGCGCGCCGCGCGCTGCGCGCTATTTCTCATCGAGAATGCGCCGCTGCACTGTGAGAAAGAAAGCGAGCTGAGTGCTGATTGATCCCGTTCGCCATGGTCCCGCCGAAGATGGCGCGGACTCCGTCACTGGCACGCTACGTATGCTGCGCTTTGGTTCTTCGGCGGTTCCTCTGCACCCGCGCGCGGCCTTCCCGGGTCGCCGCCGTGCCTCCGCGACCTGCAGTCCGCTTCCGTCGGCTCGTCTCGCCGGCGGCAGTATTTTGGCCCCACAACGACATGCGCCATGCAGCGCGGTCTTATCGGAATTATCGGCTTCGGCTTGCCTCAGTGCCGGTGCCGCGTCGCTCGGCCGCGCTCGGCGCAGCCAGGCGATAGCAGGGCCGCCGGGCCGGGCCACTCGGAGCAAGCCGTCCAGGGCGCTGCGCTGCGGTGCAAAGGGGGCGTCGTCGCGAACCCCTGTGCCCTGCCGCGTCCTTGTCGGTCCTTGCACAGTGGGTCAGAAGACCGCTTTGGCGGCCGCAATTCTAGACGCGTTTTGAGCTCCAGAGTCGCTAAATGGGAAACGAATCGAACGTGTGACCCCACCAATGGATTCCTTGTTTGGACAGCAATCCGTTGGTGGGGCCACACGTTCGATTTGAGTCCCATTTAGCGATTTTGGAGCTGAAAACGCGTCTAGAATTTTGGCCGCGAAAACGGTCTTCTGGCCCACTGTGCCTTGCAAACGCCTCGCACCCGGAGAACAAGAAGCTGACTGTGACGGCCGGGCGGCGTCCTGCCTGTTGCGCCACGTGTACAGCCAGCCCCCGCGTCACCCGGGCCGGGACGTCTTATCTCCCCGATGCCCGGCCGCGCGGCCGCACTCCACCGATTGTTGCCAGGTAGGCGAGGAGCGTGTGCGCCGCCCTCCCGCCCAAGATAGCCGCCTTATCGAAGATAGTGTAGTCGGTATCCTGCTCACGAAGATTGTCCCCCGGGCCGGCCGGAGACACGCGGACGGACGGACGGCAGACGGACGGACGGACGGACAGACGGAAAATTTAAGCAAGTGAGGTGATGTTAGACCACAAATTTAAATCGAATAATTTAAATTGTTGTTTATTTAGATCACATACATTAAGGCCAAGCAGCCTTGTTCTCGTATATAATCTGTTCCCAATGGTTTCCCGTCGACATGTTTCGACAAAACTTTCAAATGTGATGGGACTGACGGACGAGCAGATGACAGACACGGTTACACATAATGCAATATTCCCTTGATTCCCTCATTTATTATCACACGGCGTCCCCTCGCTCCACTGATGAAAGCGACTAATAAAAATAAACAGCTTGCCCCGAGGGCCTGTACCGTTGCGCAATCCGGGCACGACGAGTCCGAGGGTGAAATTTCATCACGGTTTTATCCGATGCGTTCAGTCCATGCATGCCTTCCTTCCCTGAACTGCACGAAGCACCGTAAGCCGGAAGACCGGTAGAGGCGGTCAAAACTCTCGACGCGTTTTGAGCTCCAGAGTCGCTAAATGGGACTCGAACGGAACGTGTGACGACCTCACCAATGGATTGCTCTCCGAACGAGGAATCCATTGATGGGGTCACACGTTCCGTTCGCGTCCCAATTAACGACGGGACGCGTCCAGAGTTGTGTCGCCGCCTGCGCCCCGTCTTCTGGCCCACTGTGCGACGGGCGCGTCGTTTCCGCGTCTCCCTCGCATCGGATTCAGAGCGGGCGCGTGGCGAGAACGCCCCCAAGTCTGCGAGCATTATCTAGGCCAGTCGCGGCGTCGCCGGGCGTCGCGGCGCTGACTTGGTGAGCTGCCGGGCCGCGTAATCAGCAGCCGGCAAGCCGCGCTATCTTATCGACGGCCAGCTGCAGGCCGGCTGCAGGCAACGTAGGCGCGCCGCCCGGCCGCCTAGCGCGCTCAAACCAGCGGGGCGTAACGTAGCAGTGTGCGGCGGCTCGAAGCGCGGCCGGATCCGCCGACACAGTCAGTCGACACAGCCATGATGCACGACTTGGGACGCGGCAAGGCGGAGGGGGATTACTGCTTCCATTACAGAGCCACTCTCCCGGCGCAAAGTGGGGCAGAAGACCGTTGAGGCGGCCAAAATTCTAGACGCGATTTGAGCAGCGGAGTCGCTAAATGGGACTCGAATGGAACGTGTGACGCCGCCAATGGATTCCTCGTTTGGAGAGCAGTCTCTTGTTGGGGTCACACGTTCGATTTGAGTCCCATTTAGCGACTCCGGTGCTCAGATCGCGTCTAGAATTTTGGCCGCCTCAACGGTCCTCAGACCCGCTGTGCGCCGGATGACAAATGCGCCGTTTCGCTGCCGCGGTGGAAAGGTGCTGCGCTCTGGCCGTCGTCACGTCTTCACGGTGACGCAGCGCCCGCCTGCATGGCGTGGCCGGGCATAAGGGAGAAACGAGCGGCTTGCGAGACAGAGCTAGGCAGTCCGCGCTCGCGGCGTGCGTGGCGGGCCGGCCCGCCTGTCGGGCGCTCGCTCGACCGCTGCGCTGACTGCTGTGGTGGGCTGCAGCAGGCCGCCGCCAGGCACGCAGGGGAGGGGGAAGGGGAAGGGGGAGTGCACAGCCGGTCGCCGGGGACACAAGTTATTCGAACAACTCGTGTCCTAGAAAGGAGAGCCCCGAGACGGCAGCGCGCCAACGCCCCGCCACGCCCCGCCACGCCCCGCCACGCCACCCTGCTGCTCCCTGGCCAGCACGGCCATGGCCCGCGCACGCCTCCTGACCCACCTCAACGCCGTCCAACAACGCGGCGAGCTCGGCGGGGCGGGGCGGGGCGGGGCGGGGCGGGGCGGGGCGGGGCGGGGCGGGGCGGGGCGTGGAAGGGACGCCTCAGGAACAAGGCGTGCGGTGCAGCTATGCGGAGCGGCATCGCGCGCGCGGGTGTGTGTGTGGGGGGGGGGGGGCGTGCGTGTTGGTTGTTGGTGTGTTTAGGTCGTTCTCACTAGAAGAGCTGCGCGCGTTGCCTGCCGAGTCGGGGACACGCTGACGCCGTGACCCTGGTAGACGCGGTGCCGCAGCGCTGTCCCTAGAAACGTGTACAGTACATTTGTTGCAAATATAAATGACACGCTCCCGTAGAAAAATGTCGACTGCAGGTTAGCTTAGGTCCGCGGTTTGGACGGTCGGACGGGAGGCAGACCTGCGGGAGGCACACACGCGTCGTCCGCGAATCGTTCTCCAGTCGCTGCGTGTTGTGGCCGTGCTGTTGCGCGTGACGAACGGTCTGCGCGTGCAGCGTGCTTGCTGACGGCGGCCGGACAGACGGACGGACAGACGGACGGACGGACGGACGCAATTTAGCGCGCACGCACACACGCGAACACCGCACGCGCACCTAGGTGGTTATTTTGGTAGTCAGCGCGTCGCGCACGCCACGGCACGCCACGCCGCGCTGTTCGCTCGCAGCACGCGAAGCGGGGCTCGGCGCCGCGATGCAAAGCGAAGCGCGAAGCGGCAGGCTGTTGAATGGAATGAAGCGCCGCGCGCGCATGCGCCGAAACCACACCGAAAACGCGCAAACTTTTTCGAGCGACTCCTCTCCCGAGGCGCACGGCGGCGGCGGCGGCGGCGGTATTTACGGGTCGTGGGGCCTCGGCCTCGACGACCAACACGCACATGCACTGCTTCGACGTCGTGAAGAGCGTCAGGCTGATGGTGGGCCGTAAACTCGTGACGGGTGTCGAGGAGACGCCTGCACTGCGTCGCTGGTCCGCGCCGCCATAACACAAAGGTCCCCCTGCCTCGTGACCCACGAGTTGAGTGAAATAAGAGACGGCGACGCCAATGGCGTGGATTCGCCGAGGTTCTTTGTTCCTCGCCGGGTTTTTTTTGGCAAGCTATTTTTTTTTCGGAGTGCTGTAGTGATTTTAGTGAAGTGTAGATGCTCTATCCCTGTCTAGCTACGCGCTCCGCCGCGCCACTCCACGCGAAGGCAGCCTGACGGATTGGCTGGCATGCCGCTCAGGATTCCGGGGACGATGTGCCCCAGCGAACAATGGCACACACACACACACACACACACACAGCCCAAAGTACCGACGGAATGTCAAGGGATGAATAGGCGGGGAAGGAACAAGCTGTGCGGTGCTACGAGCCACCCGCACGCATCCACCAGGTCTGTTTTTCCGTCTACGAGCCACCCGCACGCACCCGCCTGGTAGGATTCACTCAGCCAGCAGGAGGAGGCCTGCCGGCGTCAAACTTTATTCACTTCGACCTCCCCGTGCCCTCCCTCCCCTCCACCCAGGGGGGCCGCTGCTACCCGTCGACCCGCTCGTCTAGCTACGCCGATGACAGAGCGCGGGCCGCCGCGGACCCCGGCACTGATAAGGGGTATCTGCAACGCCCCTGGCAACCACGCCAAGCACGTCCCCGGCGACGCCGCCCCCACGCCCCCACGCCCCCACGCCCTCGCAAAGCAGTGGCGGAGCACCGCAGGGACCGGAGGCAATCGGCGCGGCACCAGGCGCGGATAGGGGGAGGGGGCAAAGGGGGTTTCCCCCCCCCCATAGCACCTAGATAGTCACCTGAAGGGTAGGCGAAAGGTGCTACTTTGCTCCCCCCAAAGGGCGCCTCTGGATCCGCCACTGCGCGGCACGCAGACGCAACACCCGGAAGTCGAGCTCGGCCTGGCCTGCCTGGCCTGCCTGGCCTTCCCCGCGTTTAACGGCTGACGATGACGGTCCTGCCGGCGCGCGTCCAGCACCCCCTGGCCTCTATGCGCCCGCCCGCGCCCGCGCCCGCACCCGCCCCACCTCTCGCCCGGAGCCGCCCGCTGGACTGATCAATATAGCCAGCGCTGCCCCTCCGCCCACCGTCGGCTACGCGTCCTGGGGGCGCGGTGGGGTGGAGCAGGGCGCGTGATGGGGCGGGGTGGGGTGGGGGTGGAGCACGCCGCCATAAGCGCGTAATCAGGTGTAATCTGCAGGGACTCACGGCGAGAAGCCCTTGCAAGCGCGACGCAAGCCTGGCGGGAAAGCCGCGACGGATTGATTGGAACGGCGCCGCCGTGAGCCGAGACCGGCCGGGGGCGGCGGGGTGGGTGGCTGGGGCCGTGGCTGGGGCCGCGGCTGGGGGTGGTCGGGGACGCCGATGCGCTGCGTGACGCCGCCCGACGCCGCCCGACGCCGCCCGACGCCGAGCGCCGCCATGCCGCAGCCCACGCCGCAGCCCGGGCGTGCAGAGCCGCGTGGAGCCTCCCTGTCAAATCGATAGAGCTACTGGTGTCCGGTCTGCGCAGCCAGGCAGCCAGGCAGCCAGGCAGCCAGGCAGCCAGCCGGGCAAGGCGTGGGGTGGGGCGGCGTGTCGCTCCTCGCCGCCACCGCAATGCCATGACGCCGCCGGCCGAGGACACGTCCTTGGCGGCGAGGCGGGGCGGTTTAGGTAATTTGGCCGTCACCTCCCTGTCTCCACCATGTAGGGCCGCGTGATGAAGTGGCCAGGGCCCGGCCTCGGCTAGTCAGGGCTCGGCGTTCGTTGACTCCTGCCCACTCCAGGGGCTGCGCTTGCCGTGCACCGAGGCCCCAAAGTGCGGCCTAGTATGGAAATGCGAACACACGTCGCCCCTTGCATGCACGAAAGGCAGCGAGAAGGAAGCCCGGGAGAAGCCAAGCCCGAAGGGCCGAAGGGCCGAAGGCAGCCCGAAGAGACTACGCAGCGACCGCAGCACCGGAGCAGTGGCAGCAGAGGCCTGAAGGTATCGCCGAGCTCTCGCCTTATCGAGGGCCTGGCCGGGGTCGGCCCTATCTGTCGCAGATACGAGCGGCCTCGGCTCGGCGCGCTGCGGCGCTGGGGGTGCGGCGCGGGGGTGCGGGTGCACGACGTGGGGGAGTGAAGAGAACCGCCAGCCGGCCGCCCTCGCGAGGCTCCGAGACACCGCGGCGGGGTGGGGCGAGCGTTCCATCCTCCATCCCCTCGGCGACGGTGCTCCGGGTGCTTTCCATCTTTTCGCCGCATGCGCACCGAGCTCTGGCACGAAAATAGCCCGGATTGCGTTGTTATTTTCGAACAAAATTCCCCTGGCTAACGTCCGCGTGCAGAGGATGGAAGGGCCGGCCGGCGGGCGGGCGGGTTCGTCGGGCACGCGAGGGACTGGTCCGGTCAGCCCCCTCCCGCTGCCGTGCCGGCCGTCCCCGAAGGGCTGCAATGGAGGCCGTCGCGCACGAAAGCCGGTGCAGCACGTAAGAGTTATACAATGCGCGCACGCACACGGACGCGCACGGTCGCGCACGCACGCACCTGGGCGTGGTGTCGTGATTTGTGCAGTGCACGCGCTGCAGGCTCACGCTGGCTGTGGCCCGGCCGGCGGTGTTCGTGGTGGCGCTGTCGGATACTTGCTGCAACAGGGAAACCGAGGCAAGAACGAAGAGGCTCTTCTCTTATTGATTCGCAAGTGCTATTGTTGCCAGCAGGCGTCGTGTCCTCCTCCCCGGCAGAGGCCCACCCCGACGCGCCCCGCCCCGCCCCGCGGGCTGCGTAGGGGGTGTCGCGGTGGGTCTTCGCCGCTCGCCGAGCAGAGGCCCGAGGCGCCAGGCCGGCCCTCTCCCTCGAGCGAGCCGAGCGCGGAGGCGGCGCGCGGCCTGCCTAGGCCTGCCCAATGCGGTTCGGCTTGTGCACGGCCACGGCGCCACGGCCCGGGATGGCGTCGTGGTGCACCGAGGCCACTAATAAAAACTAAAAACCTCGTCCTGAGACGAGATCATAAGGCTACTCCAATTCAAAAACAATGACATAAAATTTTGCAACAGGAAGGCCTTCCATTTCAGTGGCCATCGAGTCCCTGGTTTTAAGAGAGTCGCCGTGTGCGGCCGGGTGCGTGACTGCGTGCCGTTGGCGCTTGACGGCGCATCGGCTCGAGGCTGGAGGTAGCTCGCGGCCCGCGGGTACCTGTTCCTGCTCAGCCCGTTCGGCCGCCGAGTCCGCCCCGCCCCGCGCCCCGCGCCGCCCCGCCCGGCGGCCGCGTGACGTCAAAGCGACGTTCGCTCGCTGCTTGGTACCGTTCCTGCGGCACGGCATTTGGGAGGGGGGGGGAGGCTCCGATCAGGTGAGACGACGCGGCTGCGGCACGAACACACAGCGAGCACCGCCACCGCAAGCGGCGTGCTGACGCCGTGCTGGCGGTGGCAGGAACGAGCCCCGTCCTGGCGTTGTCCTGGCATTCCCTGCGGTCGCCGCGTCGCCGGCCATCGCCGGCCACACGGCCAACTCATTAGCCGGGCCGGCATGTCGATGCTATCGATTGCCTGCCACTGCAAATTGGTTTTGCGGTTGCGTCGCTGCGTCTCTCGGTCTCTCTACTAGGGCCGTTGTTGACTTTGGTCATACATCATCCTGGCCCGGCCGGCCCGGCGCTGTGGGCTGTGGGCGCGGGGCAGTCCGCCGGCGGTTTGGCCCCCCCCCCTTCTCTCTCTCTCTCTCTCTCTCTCTCTCTCTCTCTCTCTCTCTCTCTCTCTCTCTCTCTCTCTCTCTCTCTCTCTCTCTCTCTCTCTCTCTCTCTCTCTCTCTCTCATCTGTCGTTTCCCTTTCTGCCGCATTCCACGCGTCACGCACTCCGGGACAGGCGTCAGGGTGTCAGGGCTCTGGACCGCGCGCTGTCGTTCCAGTTCGCGCTCCAGCGTCAGTTGGCATTCCAGGCATTCTCCAGGTGGACCAGACCGCGACGACACGCTGGGCCAATTTCTTCCTCGTCACGACTGGGCCAGGGCCCTGGAGCACGGCACGCTGGAGCACAGCCCGCTGGAGCACGGCCCGCTGGAGCACAGGCCGCTGGAGCACGGCCCGCTGGGCCAGGGCCCTGGAGCACGGCCCGCTGGAGCACGGCCCGCTGGAGCACGGCCCGCTGGAGCACGGCCCGCTGGAGCACGGCACGCTGGAGCGCAGCCCGTTGATGATCGGCCGGAAGAGGCAGGCTGTGGAACGGACGTGGCCAGCGCGTCCACCAAGGCCGCGGCGCGTCGGTCCGGTCAGCCCGGTGCTGGCAATGTTCTCGCTGGAATGCTGGACGGGAGAACGGTACACCTCCAGCAGCCAGACCAGCAGCCAGACCAGAGACTCGGGGAGCCCAGCTGATGGCGAGCAGCTCGTGGATGGCCGTTCCAGTTTCCTTCCACTCGTTCGGCATGATTTGCAGATAACCCACACTCGGGACCCTAGAGACGCCAACGCTTTCAGCAGGCTAGGCTAGGTGGTGTTTTTTTTTCTTTTTCGAGTTTCGTGCCACATGTCGACGAGGCGTCCTGTCACGCCACTGCTGCCTCCGGATGTCCGCCCGCTGTCATCCCAGCCCCGTATGCCGTGGGCCCCGCTGCTGCATGCGTGCACCGCGCGCCGACGAGAGGCACTGCTATATGCGCCGCCACGGCGAGCGCCTCAGAGAGCGGCTGCGCGGCCTGCCTGCAGCGGCCGGCACGTTCAGGCATTCGGCCTCGGGTCGGGGTACGGCAAACACTGAGCCGACGTCTGGTTCTGGAGGGTTCGGCCGCTCGGCCGGAGTCACGTCCCGATCCACACAACCCGGCGGTGCACCCCGTCCCTGTGGCAGTATGTCCTGTCCTGCGACAGAACCACGGCGATGAGAGGACTCTTCGTGGTCGGGCCGCCGTGCACAGTGGGTCAGAAGACCGTTGAGGCGGCCAAAACTCTAAACGCGTTTTGAGCCCCAGAGTCGCTAAATGGGACTCGAATCGATAACGTGTGACCCCACCAATGGATTGCTCTCCGAACGAGGATTCCATTGGTGGGGTCACACGTTCGATTCGAGTCCCGTTTAGCGACTCCGGAGCTCCAAACGTGTCCAACCGCGGGCTTCGCGATGACGGCGCGAGGGGCGGGGCGTGACATAATTACGTGGTCAGGCGATAAGGGAAGCAAGTTGTGGGCACGCGGCAAGGGCTATGGCGCGGCCCTCAGCCCTCGGCCCTCGGCCTCCAGCCCCATTGCCGGCCATGCATATTTTATGAGGCCGAAGGGCCTATCTGCCCTACACGCTGAAGGCAAGACTTCCCTGGCAAGGTGTGTGAAACCAAAACCCCTGCTGGCGGAGCGGCGTGCAGCACGGGGCGGGTGGGGCGTCCAAACAAGGCGTTCTTATCGGCGGCTATCTCCACCGCGCGCAGGGTGCAGGGTGCGCTAACACGACGAGACCCTTCCTGACGTGCGCCAAGACGGCGACGCACACGCACAGTGGGCCAGATGACCGGCGCTAGCGGACAAAATTCTAGAGGCGTTTTGAGCTCCAGAGTCGCTAAACAGGACTCGAATCAAACGTGTGACACCATCGATGGATTCCTCGTTCGGAGAGCAATTCATTGGTGGGGTCGCACGTTCGGTTCTTGTCCCGTTTAGCGACTCCGCAGCCCAAAACGCGCCCGAAGTTTTGGCCGCCTGCGCCGGTCTTCTTGGCCCACTGTGCGCCGTACCTTTCGAGCACTCCAAGCTACCCGGTGCGAGGCGCTGTAGGCCACATGGGCGGTGAGCGGCTAGCAGCAGTTGACGCTGTAAGACAACACCCCGTGCCCCCGGCCGCGCCGTCAGCAGGCTTGCAGTTGGCTGCAGTGCCACCGCTGAAAACAGAAACACAGCGCGTTGGCGTCGTCGTCGAGGTGGAATGACGCCGACAGCGTGGAATTTCCATGATAAAAGGGAGAGGGAGGGGGGCGACCCCTACAGCGCGACACGTTTGATGACCTGGCGCGGCGCAAAAGTGCCAACCGCAGTCGTTTTGCGCGACGTGAAAAACACAAACAGCCGGGGGCGTATCGGGTGGCGGAGAGAGGGCGGCGTCAGCATCGGCGCGGCGTCGGCGCGCTGCCACCACGACCACGCCCGTGCGCTTTCTCCTCGCCCCGGCCACCCCCTGCAGCCGAGGACACGGCGGCGGTGAGCTGAACGCGGGGACGAGCCAAACCCCCCTCCGACGCCGGCCAACCCTTCCCGACGTGGAAGACGGACGCGCCCCGCGTGGCCCTCGGGCCAGGTCCGCGGCGGTTCACAGCGCCTCGCCGCGCAGGGCTGTCGTCGCTCTGCTGAGGTGGGCGCGGTGGCGGTGTCGCGTTGCGGCGCCGACGTCACGAGGAGTGCAAACTAGTTGGTCGTCTAGCCCGCGCAGCCGCGCACCGTGGGAACCCAAGCTAGGCTCGCAGTTTTCCGCCCGGCTGGGCTGCCCCGGGGCCGCGCGTCGAGCTCCGCTTTTGCTGAGGTGGCTGCTGAGGCCGCCACCACGCCAACGGCTGCCCAACGGCACGGCGAGCACATCGCCGGCTGACCGCAGCAGCCCCTGTGTCCAGGCCGTCCAGGCAGGGCAGAGAGTTCCAGGAAAGGGCGGCCAGGGCGAGGCGAGGCGCCCTTGGCTGTGCCCCCGCCGTCCCACCGTACCGGGGTGGCTGGCGTTGCGCTGACGGGGCGCTTGGCGCGTAAATTGCCTTCAACGAGCTGATGGGTCGGCCGGATTCGGCAAGGCGGCAGTCGCGCACCGCCGTCACCGCTCGTTGGGGGGGGGGGGGGACTTTGGGGAGTCCAAGCAGCCCAGAGGCCCCGATGGCTGAGCGTGGCTGAGCGTGGCTGAGCTAGTGCCCTGAGCGGCCTGCAGCCTGATTCCGAACAGACGCTCTGTCTCTCTCGCACTCAAGGGGCGTCCTCCGAGCGGCCCCTCCCCCTCTCTCTCGCCGCCCCGCCCATCGTGGTGCCCCTTCACTTCACAGCGAGCTCCACGGCCTACCACGGCCGGACGAGTCTGTTTCACAACGACCCGTGTCACGCAACCGGAAGTACACTCGGCCATCGGTACATCGACACCTCAAAACGCGGTGCATCGTGCGCGGTTCGACTAAAGCACGCGGTTTCCACAAGCAGAGTCATTTTTGTCCGATTTTAACAGTGCTACAGCTGGCTACAGCGGACGGGTAGACGGGCGTGGTGAGGCTGCCGTCCTGGGCGTTCTCATCCACGTCCGCTGTGATTCAAGTGTGCGTCTCGCGGCTCGGCGTCTCATTAGACAAGGCAGTGAATCGAATAACGAAAATGCCTCGACCGGCGGTGATGATGCTGCTCCGATACACTGATAGCGAATCCGTGACGCGCGGGAAAACTGAGTCAGAATCTGAATCTGCAACAGTGACGCCGGCCAGCACGCGTATATTAAGCGTCACGTTTTCGATTTGTCGCGTTCGTTTCAGTTCTTGTTCTTTCTTTTTGCGCACGGTTTCTCAATCACGCTCTCTGGTCGATTTGTACGTGGCGTGGCGTGTTCCTCGGAATTAACGTCCTTCGCAATGAGCCGCGGCGATGGAGCAGGGCACACGCCCCCCCCCCCTCAACACACACACACACACACACACACACACACACACACACACACACACACACACACCACAGTCCGTTTGCATTCATTATCGTCTTGGGGTGCAAAAATCAGCAGACGCAGGCCCAAGTGTGGAGCGGTCCACCGCGCCGGGATTCGAACCCCAGTCCGTGTGCGCCGAGTGGGTTGCGTCATTGGAGCAGGAGCAATGGCGGCAACTGTCCTCCCCGGCGGCGGAATGAGTTCAGGGACTGTGCCGGCCGGCGGCTCGGTCTCAACCTCAACGGCCGCGCTGCAGCCCGGGCTGCCCGGTGTTTCTGTCTCTGTCGCGCTTTGCCGGTCTTATTTCTTCTTTTCCGCGTCCTCGGCGCGCCCGCCGGCCCCGGCAGCCCCGGCGGGAGGGAAGGGGGAGGGAAGGGGGTAGGGGGGGGGCGCAGAGCGAACCTGCTCTCCGGCTCGACGCCCGCCCGGTAATGGTGATGCACATGGTGGTGGTCGCGGTGCGATGGTGACGACCACGCGCCACGCCGTTTGCTGGCGTCAGTTACACGGGTAAGATAGTGGCGTCAGGGCGGTCAGGGTGGAAGACAAGATCATAAGGCTGTGTACTTCAATTCAAAAATAATCACGCGAATTTTTGCAACCCAGGGTATTAGAAGACACGCATGTTGGTTCATGTGAAGTCCCATGGTTGCTATGGTACGGTCGACCCTCCGTGGCCCTGTCCTGGCGCTTGGCCTTGCGGCTGCCTCGGGCTGCCTCGGCCCCATGGTCGTTGGCCCCCATGGTCTCGGTCCGTCGGCCGGCCGGCCAAAGTGGAAGTAGCCCCACTCCCTTCGGCGGGCGCGGCGCGGCGGCGGGGACTGCTTGCTCCTCTCTTTGCCCGCCCGCCCGGCGACCGAAATAGCTCCCCGATGCTGGGCGTGCGGCCCGGACGCCGGTCTGGACGGCGGCCCGGACGGCGGCCCGGACGGCGGCCAGGAATCTGGTTCAAGACGGGCAGGGCGTGGGGCACGGCGGGGCATGGAGCGGGCGGTCCGTCCGGCTGCACCGGCTATGCAGTGCTATGCAGCGCGCCGCCCGGCCGGAGCCTCGCTGGGCATGCGCTGCGTCATTGTCATTGAGTGACGACCAGACGAGGCCTCCGTCTGCTCCTGGCCTCGGCCTCGGCCAGGCATGGGCAGGAAAGTAAAGTACCGCGGTACCAGCACCGCGGTACTTTTTTGGGTAAAGTACCGGCACCGCAGTGCTGATGACGCGAAAGGGACCGGTAAAGTACCGCGGTACCGATTTGCGAGTAAAGTAACGAAAAGTGCCGTCGGTCCTGTCAGCGGGCGCGCAGCCGCGCACTATTACGGATTGAGCGACACGACTATATTACTCAAGTGCATGCCCCGTCGGGTACCACGGACTCCATGCGCTGCAAACCGCTGTACAGCAGCGCATCCAACAAAAGAACTTGGAGGAAAAAAAAGAAGAAAAAATGGGGGCCCTTCTCCCACCTCCCCACACAGTAGGGAGGACCGCCTGCAACTTCGGTGGATCGGGGGAACCGGTGCATTCCAGGCGGCGACCCCAGGGGTTCTCATCTGATGTGGGCCGGGTGAAGGGCGGGGGTTGAGAGCCTTTGGTTTTCGCGGGGTGGTCAGTGGTACCCACAGTGGTACCCCCGCTGTCCGGCGCTCTCTACCGAACATGCAGTGTGAAGGGCCAGCTTCAAAGGACTTATCAACTCCAAACCGACGAATCAGAATGGACCCACTCGCGACCAATTGCGAGTGGCTGGAACGACCGGGGATCGAACCAGTGCCGAGGCCAATCCGCCGAAGCGGACTGCTTTTTAGACACCCAAGCATAGTGGACGACAAATGATCCAGACCACTACGCTATCACGACTGCACGTCTGCCGAGTGTCGGACGACGGGTTTGAGTCGCATTGGGATGAGGGAGGCAGTCGTAAAATGTATTGAAATGTTGGGATTCGATCCCCGGACCTTACTGTTCAAGTCCGACGCCTTAGCGATCTCAGCCACCACGGCTCATGGCAGTTGCGGCGTCAGCCGGGCTCTAGAAGCGGCAGGGATGGAGCCGCAGTGAGCGGGTCATTCGAAAAATGTTGAGAAAAAGTGGGACTCGATCCGTCGACCCCGGTACCGGGAACCGACGCCTATACCACCTCGACCACCACGGCTCATGATTGGGGACGGGTAATGTCAACGCCTTTGAACCGCACTAGGAGTGCGGTCCGCACTGCCGCACTCCGAGTGCGGCTCAAAAGACATGACATCACTTGGCCTAATCATGAGCCGTGGTGGTCGAGGTGGTATAGGCGTCTGTTCCCGGTACCGGGGTCGACGGATCGAGTCCCACTTTTTCTCAACATTTTTCGAATGACCCGCTCACTGCGGCTCCATCCCTGTCGCGTCTAGAGCCCGGCTGACGCCGCATCTACCATGAGCCGTGGTGGCTGAGATCGCTAAGGCGTCGGACTTGAACAGTAAGGTCCGGGGATCGAATCCCAACATTTCAATACATTTTACGACTGCCTCCCTCATCCCAATGCGACTCAAACCCGTCGTCCGACACTCGGCAGACGTGCAGTCGTGATAGCGTAGTGGTCTGGATCATTTGTCGTCCACTATGCTTGGGTGTCTAAAAAGCAGTCCGCTTCGGCGGATTGGCCTCGGCACTGGTTCGATCCCCGGTCGTTCCAGCCACTCGCAATTGGTCGCGAGTGGGTCCATTCTGATTCGTCGGTTTGGAGTTGATAAGTCCTTTGAAGCTGGCCCTTCACACTGCATGTTCGGTAGAGAGCGCCGGACAGCGGGGGTACCACTGTGGGTACCACTGACCACCCCGCGAAAACCAAAGGCTCTCAACCCCCGCCCTTCACCCGGCCCACATCAGATGAGAACCCCTGGGGTCGCCGCCTGGAATGCACCGGTTCCCCCGATCCACCGAAGTTGCAGGCGGTCCTCCCTACTGTGTGGGGAGGTGGGAGAAGGGCCCCCATTTTTTCTTCTTTTTTTTCCTCCAAGTTCTTTTGTTGGATGCGCCGCTGTACAGCGGTTTGCAGCGCATGGAGTCCGTGGTACCCGTGGGTACGTCAAGTACCGTCGGTACTTTCGAAGGTACCTCTAAAGTACCGCGGCACCGAAAATTTCGATAGTACCGGTAAAGTACCGCGGTACCATAGTTTTCGGTAGTGCCGGTAAAGTACCGCGGTACCATAGTTTTCGGTAGTACCGGTAAAGTACCGCGGTACCATAGTTTTCGGTAGTACCGGTAAAGTACTGCGGTACCGATTGTGGAGTACCGTGCCCATGCCTGGCCTCGGCCAGGCCGGGGCGCCGTCCGTCAGGCCCGTCCGTCAGGCCCGTCCGTCAGGCCCGTCCGTCAGGCCCGTCCGTCAGGCCCGTCCGTCAGGCCCGTCCGTCAGGCCCGTCCGTCAGGCCCGTCCGTCAGGCCCGTCCGTCAGGCCCGTCCGTCAGGCCCGTCCGTCAGGCCCGTCCGTCAGGCCCGTCCGTCAGGCCCGTCCGTCAGGCCCGTCCGTCAGGCCCGTCCGTCAGGCCCGTCCGTCAGGCCCGTCCGTCAGGCCCGTCCGTCAGGCCCGTCCGTCAGGCCCGTCCGTCAGGCCCGTCCGTCAGGCCCGTCCGTCAGGCCCGTCCGTCAGGCCCGTCCGTCAGGCCCGTCCGTCAGGCCCGTCCGTCAGGCCCGTCCGTCAGGCCCGTCCGTCAGGCCCGTCCGTCAGGCCCGTCCGTCAGGCCCGTCCGTCAGGCCCGTCCGTCAGGCCCGTCCGTCAGGCCCGTCCGTCAGGCCCGTCCGTCAGGGCCGTCCGTCCTCCCGGTCCACGTCACGACGGCGGCCGCGCCGAAAAAGTAAAAAAATTGTACGCGTTGGCTTCAATCGTGCCTTCGTGTTTATCCGTGTCGTCTCTTCGTCAAGCTCCCAGGCGAAGGAGAAAGGAGCCACGGGGAAGGAGGGGAGGATCTCCACGAGGCCGAGGCGTGCGCGCTGCTGGCCAAACAGAGACACACCGACGCCGACCGATCGACAGACAGACGGACGACTGACCGTTCGTACTGGCATGCGGGCCAATCTGAGCGCGGCTCGCTCGACACCACAGGCCGATTAGATAGCAGTGTTTCTGTTTACATCGTCGGCTGATGCTGATAGCGCGTATCGCGGCTGAAGCCAGCAACCCAGTGGCGGCGCTGCCCGCGCCAACGCTGCGACGCGATGCGAACGACTCTGCGGCCATTGGGTCGCACGGACCAGGCAGGCAGGCAGGCAGGCAGGGCAGGCTGGCAGGCAGGCAGGCAGGCAGGCGGGCAGGGCAGGCGGCTTTCGACAACAATTGAACGACCGCTTTATCGATACGCGTCATGTCACCAATCGCGATGAGCTCGGGTGCGACTACAGGCCGTCGCGGTGCTCGACGGACGTGGCCGCGGGGGCCTGCAGCTAGTGGGCCCACGCGCTGTGTGGCGTAGGTCTTTTCTATCCAGTCGCACACACTTCCTCCGTTCCCTAATCTCTCTCGGGACACAAACAACTCGCTACGTGGAGCCCGCAGCAGTTCCACGAACGGCCACGCTAACCCTTTTCCATCACTACGCCGCACAGTGATGCAAAACCGAAAAAAGTCGCGCAAAATTATAGAGTGCCCCGATCACTACCAAATTTCGTGTGCGTGGGTTTTGGGGGTCGCTGACCTCATTTCTGAAGAGATTGAACGTGTACAACCACCACAGGGGCGGATCAAGGGCAGTTAAGGGGGGTAACACTCTAACGCTGTGCTTGATCACAACCTTATTTCGTGTACGGGGGTTTTAGGGGTCGCTGACCTCATTTCTGAAGACATTGAACGTGTACAACCACCACAGGGTCGGAACTAGGGCAGTTAAGGGGGGTAACACGCTAACGCTGTGCTTGATCACAAGCAAATTTCGTGTGCGGGGGTATTAGGGGTCGCTGACCTCATTTCTGACGAGATTGGACGTGTACAAGCACCACTGGGGCGGAACAAGAGCGTCTAAGGAGGGGGGAGTTTGTTTTTGTTCACCGGTCCCAGCCGACACGACACGATGTTGCGACGTTGGAGTCGGTTTTCACGAAAAGCGCAACGTTTCGCGGCCTCACACCATAAACACCTTGAAGTAGGCCTCGGATACTACCATGTGGCTGTGACAGACTGGTTCGCAAGTGTTCGCAACTCGACTTATTTCACGTCAAAATCAACAAAAGTGATGAATTTAGCTAACATTTTATAGCGAATATTTGGTGACCGAGAGCTTTGACGTTGATTGTAACACATGTATCGGATTCCTTAGACCTTCAGCTTTCCAAAAACACCCAATATTATACATTTTGGTGCGCAGATGAGGCCAAAACGAGCAGTTTTCGCACCGCATGTAGCTTCATTCGGTTTTCGCCTCAAATTGCTCCACTTTAGCGCCATAAAAAGATAGGATTACCAACTTTTGGGTTCAAAACAGTTTCGCCTCCATATAGTTCGACCTTTTCTGCGCTCAAAAATGTCAGCCCCCTCACGGACAGACCAAATCGAAGAAAAGTGCTTTTTGCGCGACTTTTTCCGGTTTTGCATCACTGTGCGCCGCTGCTCTCTCGGCTCGGCGCGCCCGGCTTGCGGCTGCGTGGACGTGGCGCGCTGCGGGTTGCCTACCCGTCGGTTGGTGGGCGCGCACTAGTTGGTTGCCGGGCCGGTAGAGCACCGGGACCGTAGCGCTGCCGCAGCCCCCACTTGGAGCGCGTACGTATTCCTTTCGGTGATCCGTACCCGGCCATCCGTCTTCATCAGCTCACGCTGCTCGGAGGAGGGGGAGGGGCCCGTGTATGCCCGACATGGCGGAGTGGTGGAGTTACCACAGCCAAGGTCGCCCAGAGGTCGGCGCGGTCGGCCCGGCTACGGCGCGACGCGTCATGCCACCGGCGGCCACAGGTGACATCACCGCATTGCTCCGGTGTGGGCCGCGCGCCGCGCGCCGCTCGCCGCGTGTACAGTGACCTGCGAACGAAATCACGCGGCGCGGCGGTTTTCGAACCCGTAGCCAGGTGCAGGGGCGACCCAGGCCTGGGAGTGGGACACCTGTGGCATGCCGTGCTGCTGTGCCGCCATGTGGACCAGCGCGGCGGCCTCCTCGCGTAGTGGCAGAGGGACACCATCACGTCGAGGAGCTCAACAACGCGCCACGCAGCCAGCTCACCGGCCAGGCCGCGAGGCTGGCTCGGCACGGACCGTGGCACCGCGGCGTGAAGGAGACATTGCCCTCGACCGCCGCCACGCCCCCCCCCACAACCACCCCGCCCCCGCCACGCCCCCCGCCCGCCGCGAGGCCTAGACCGTGCCTATCCCGCGGCGGGCGTGGGGCCCGCGGCGGGGCCTCGCCTGCCTCGTCGCGGTGCCGGTCGGGGGCCCTCCGAGGGGAGCGGCGCGGCTAGAGTCTGCAGCCGGCCGGCCGGGACCGCCGGGACCGAGGCGAATGGGGGAATGGGCGATCGGCTGCGGAGCTGCGAGTCCGGGCTGCGGACGCTGGGCGCTGGGCGCGGCGCCCAGACGACGCCCGCTGAGGCCGGTAAGGCCGGAAACGCCCAATTGGACAATTACGCTGTCGTGGTGGGACGAGGAACAAGGAGGCGAGAAAGAGGAGCCAGGCGACCCGCGGCGCTGCTCCGCGGCGCACAGTGGGTCAGAAGACCGTTGAGGCGGCCAAAATTCTAGACGCGTTTTGAGCTCTAGAGTCGCTGAATGGGACTCGAATCGAACGTGTGACCCCACCATTGGATTCCTCGTTCGGAGAGCAATCCATTGACGGGGTCACACGTTCGTTTCGAGTCCTATTTAGCGACTCTAGAGCTCAAAACACGTCTAGGATTTTGGCCGCCTCAACGGTCCTCTGACCCACTGTGCGCGGCGCTGCCCCGTACAGTCCGACAGCAGCGCTGCGCTGCGCTGGGGCTCCGGGAAGAGTGAATGACTCTGCCGGGCGGCGATTCATTCTCACTCCCCATGTCCAGGTGCCGCTCCAATGTGACTCAGGCATCCTTCGGGCCCCAGCCCGGTGTCGGGGTGTTGCTCACTGGTATCGGCAAAGATATACGCAACGGTGTACAGCGGCGGCAGACGGATGCGGCCGTATGGCGTGACCCACAACCAACACACGTACAAGCACACACAGACGTAGGTACACCTACAACCTACTCTCTCTCTCTGTCTCTCTCTCTGTCTCTCTCTCTCTCTCTCTCTCTCTCTCTCTCTCTCTCTCTCTCTCTCTCTCTCTCTCTCTCTCTCTCTCTCTCTCTCTCTCTCTCTCTCTCTCTCTCTCTCCCTCTCTCGCACACGAAGGCGGCGCGTCTCTGCCAAGGGGGAAGGGAGTCGTGAATACAAAACATCCTGCTCCCTAAAGCTTCTGCCGATGACGGCACGACGGCATTGTGGACCGAGGCGGGGGCACGGTGCGTGCGGTGCGGCCAGCTGCCGGCGAGGGTCGGGCCGGTCAGGCCGTCCTGGCCGCCCCCACCCCCGCGCGCCACCCCTCCCAGCTCCCGGCCCTGCCGGCCCCGCCGGCCCCGCCGCCTTGCAGGCCGCGTAGTACTGTAGTACGCACACCTGGGCTTGTGCGTCCGGGGGGGTGAACGGGGGGGCGGGCGTCGGCGTGGCCGTGCTGCACCGCCAGTACAGTAGGTCAAGACGCGCATCCCGTCCGGCGGCGCGGCGCGGCAGGCGTGCAGGGGCGGGCGCCGGCGAGGCGAACCCCGCGAACCGCCGCCTGGTGTCGCCGCGTGACGTCAGCCGCGGCCCGCGATAACGGCATGCAGCGTGTTTCGGTGTCGGCAAGGTCGTCCCGCGCGTCCTGCGTCGCAGCGCGGAAATACCAACACTCGGGAAAATAAAAATAAATTCGGTTTCGCTCGCTATTTTAGTCGTTCGGCGAGTGGAAGGGCAAGAGAAATCACAAAACCGGAAATGGCGCCGGCAGTTAGCCTCACTCACCCCTTCGAGTGCGTTAGTTAAAAAGTTTTCCAAAGCGTCAATTTAATTATTCAAAATCAATTCAGCCTGTTTCCAATACTCTTTGGCCAAGGGGAACAAATTTGTCCGCATTTCTTTCCGAAACCAGGCTTGCTGCCTACTCCCGATCCACTCCGTTTCCGGTGTTGTGCCTCTGCGAAGACGACTAGAATAGTCGATTCTACTTAGCGGCGGCGGCGTGGCTGCCAGTTTCGGTGGCGATGCAGGGAGGCCCTGCCTTATCAATCGTGTACGGTGCCCCGCCTTGCGCTTTGCCGACTTTGCCGCGCATGGCTTATCGCCATCTTTTTCCGTCCCGCCGCACCGCTAGCGATAGTGTATCAAAGGATTGGGTCGGCAGGGCGGGGCGGCGGGGCAGGCAGCCGGTGTTGGAACTCTCGTGGTCGCCGCGATGGTCGTCAGACAGCATTCATTGCTGAGCTCTAACTCGCGGCGCGGCGTGTTAGCGTGTCAGCGCGTGTGAGAGTGTTACAGCCGGATGTAGTGCTGGGGCCCCCCTCTGCCCCTCCGCGGGCCCCAGCGCCGCGGCCCGCCATGGCCCACCAGCCCGGCTAGCCCTGCCGACAGCACCACCTCATCGGATCAATCACGACCGCCCCGGAGCCCCAGCAGCCCAAGCAGGCCACGCGGGTGAAGAGCCTCGGCGTGGCCGCTGTGGCGTCCCCCCCCCCCCGGCTTGACTTGAAGCGGTGGCGTGTCCGCGACACGCTTCCCACCCCCGCCCGCACAGCCCGCACGGCCCGGACGACGGGATGGATGCGCGACGGAGGCGGAGGGGCGCATCGGCTCGCCACGGCCCGGCACTCCAACACGCCGCCGCAAGGCCGTGACGTCACGGTTACATACATACATGCCCACCGCGGGCGCGGGGAAGGGGGGCTGGCCGGGCGCTGCTGAGTGCGCCTCCTCGGCACGCCCTTCCTCGGCAACCTCGTCCTCGGCGTCCTCCGCCTCCCGCGACCCGCGCGCGCATGCGCATCCGAGCTGCCTGGAGCAGAGGGATGACGGCTGGGGGGGGGGGGATCACATCACTCGCTCGCTATGTTCGTGTGTAGACATTAGGGGTATCGATGATGTGCGATGCGCGATACGCCTAGAGCGGTGGAGAAGGAGAAACATGCATTTGCCCGTCCTTCCGGCCGCGCCGTCACCGCCGCGCCACCAGCGGCCCGGGTGGTTTCGACACGGCAGTGTCGCCCTTTGTGCGGCCTCCCTCCCCGCCCGCCTGTGTCCACCACCCTCCACTCAAAGGCCTTGTCTTACGAAACGCGCGGCGCAGCGGGGCTGGCCGGCGTTTTGTTGCTCTGTCTCTCTCGGACCTGAACGCAACGCCCCCAGAGGGCGAGAGAGACGGAGCGTCTCCTAGGCAGAGGCGGCAGGGATTGCAGCATGTGGGCGGCGCGCGACGACAACAACATCCCCGTGAGCAGCGACGACAACACGGCAGGCAGGGCCATCACTGAAGCCCCCAGGCCTGTCCCGTACCTTTGACATTTAGAACGCGTTTCACGTGGTGAAGGGCGTGAGTGACTAGGGAGACGCGGGAAGCCGGTCTGGGGAGGGTGGAGGGGGGAGGGGGAGGGGGGCAGCGGGCGGCCCACAGTGGGCCAGAAGTCCGGCGCACGCGGCCAAACCTCTAGACAAGTTTTGCAGTCCAGAGTCGCTAAATGGGACTCGAACCGAACGTGTGACCCCACCAATCGATTCCTCGTTTGGAGAGCAATTCATAGGTGGGGTCACACGTTCGGTTCGAGTCCCATTTAGCGACTCTGGAACTCAACACGCGTCTAGAGTTTTGACCGCGTGCCCCGGTCTTCTGGCCCACTGTGCGGCGGGGGCAAGCTCAGCCTGCCACGCCATGAGCAGCATGTCTGGCTGCGCCAGCCGGGGCCGCGCAGCCGCGCAGCCGCCAGCAAAACGAAATAAACAACCAGAACAGCGTCTACAGATTTTATGTGTCTGCGCGACGGACGAAGCACGAAGCGGCGCGGCGAGTCTGGGAAGGCTCGCCGCATTCGTGGACCGAGCCGGGCTGCACGCCGGCGGACACGGCGGACATAGGGTGGGGTGGGGCTCCGGTGGAGGGGCGTAAGGAGCAACCGGCATGGTCGTCGCCGTCGTCGTGGAGGTCTGGGTGGCGAGCCGACGGCGGCACAGAACGGGAAAAAAGTACCATTTGCGGCGGCGGAGGAAGGCATTTGCTACACTCGCGCTCCCCCCCCCACACACATACACATACACACACACAAACAAACGCACTTACACATACATGTAACTGTATACACACACATTCTCTCGCATCCGAACATAGGCGCTCTGCGCTGTATACGCGCACGCACGAATCGACTGCTGTCCTCTTGGAAAAGGGGCAACCGGAGCGGCAACACTTGTTTTTGCCAAGAGCGGCGTGAGGTGCTGGAGCTGGGCGTGCGCTGGAACCTGGACCGATGCAGTGCATTACCATACCAGCTCGAGCGCGCAGCCCCGTGCAGCAGCCTTCCCGGCCCCTTCCCCCTTCCCTTTTCGCAAACTTGGCGAGCGGCGACCACTTCTTGAGCGCGCCGGGGCCGGTCTGGTCTGACTCGGCAACCACCAAAGCTGCCCCGCCACGCTACGCGACGCCATGCCAGACAGCTCCTTGCTCCGCCTCTGCCCGGTCCGCAATCCATTTGGCGCTGCATCGCGGCGTTGCCGGCGCGCACGCCAGGATACGCCCCTCGGCGGCTGCGTCGGCCGCGGTGCCCCGCCGGCCCCCCGTTTGGCAACGGCGCAGCGCTGCGGCTATGTAGTCTGGCGGGGCGGGTTCGCAGCACCGCGCCACGGCTGCGCCCGCCTGCAGCGCGGGGCGTCGCGGGGCGTCCTGGGCGGCGCGGCCCAACCCGACCGACCGACCGACCGGCGAGCCGGCGACCACCGCGGCGGCGGCGGGGCGTAGCGGGGCGGGGAGGCGCGACGCCGAGTTATTAGCACAAGGTCGCCGCGTCGCTGTCGCCGCGTCGCTGCCCGCCTTGCTTTTTCCCTGCCCTGCTGCCGGCCGCTCTGGGGCCGGGTTTCGCAAGTCGCCGAAGGAGGGAGGAACAGGACGACGATGAGAGCGCCGGGGAACCGGGCCGAGCGGGAGGGAGGGGAGGCGGCGTGGCAGGCAATAGGGTACTCCAAAGGAGCTGTGGCCCGGAAGACGAAGAACAAAAACGGAAGTCGGAAATGACAGTTTCTATGAGGAATATACGCTGCGGATGAGGTCTGGCGCTTATCCGTCGCGTAAATTTCTCATAGAAACGGTCATTTCTGACACCCGTTTTTGTCCTTCTTCTTCCGGGCCAGGGCTCCTTTGGGGTGCCCTGCGCTGAGGTGACGGCGGCGGCTGCTGACTCGCTGACTCGGGGCGTCGCGACGCTGCAGCTGATGAAGGATGGCCGCGGGCCGTGTTGTTGTTGATGATCTTGTTGTTTCCGCCACGCTGTGGTGACCCCGCCGGATGCAGTCCAGACGACGGTGAGGTCCACGGCCACGGCAGCCAGTTCGGTTCGGCCCCGTTGCGCCCAGCCAGCAGACTGATTCCGAGTGGGAGGTCTCTGTTTCTCTCTCTCTCTCTCTCTCTCTCTCTCTCTCTCTCTCTCTCTCTCTCTCTCTCTCTCTCTCTCTCTCATTGGGTGAGCGGGCAGGCGAGGCCCCGCGAGGTATGCAACGCGGGTCGCAGGGGGGCGGCTGCGTGACTGTGTGCTGGAGCCACATCCCCCACGGACCGGGGCCCTGAGGCTGTGTACGCGAGCACGCATGCCGCGGCATGCTCGCCTCTGACGTCACGCCCCGCCGTGCACGCTGACGGACGCCTCTCTCCTTTTAGCCGCATTAGCGGGTGTGAGCCAACCTCCAAACCCAACACCTACACTCGGCGCGAACCGGGGCCTCGGACTGCCGGGCTGGAGCGCCACGCCGTCTGCCTGGTCATTGTCTGGCTGTCCTGGAACTTCCTGGAACGGCGAGCCCCGTGCGTTTCCTCGAACATACCGGACCGACAAACCGCCGCCGGGTCTGCGAGCGCCTCGCCCTGAGCGTGGCACTGCGTGATGCGACCCCAATTAATTTAATCCAGGGGGTCAGGGGTCAACAGTGCGGCGCGGCGGCCCCGTCCAGCCCGACGCCGTCCTCAATCAACGCCGCAGGGCAGCAGCATGCGAATGCGAACCTCCTGGCGGCCGTGCAGTGCATGGCGTGCGGGGAAGGGGCGTAGGCTTCGTGTCGCCAGGACTGCCAGGACGGACGACCGAGCCGCAAGCCGCGTCGGGGCAGGGCAGGGCCGGCAGGGCTCGGCTCCGCTCAGCGCCATGGCGACGCGATGCGGCCGATGCGATGCGGCTCGGAAGGCGGCACGGCACACCGCGCACCGCGCACTGGCAGACCTCGGCTCTGGCCGCACCGCCGCGCCGCGCGCTCTCTCTCGACCATGACCAGCCCGATATTTTGGCGGCTCCCTCTCCCTCCCCTTCTCGGCCGCTGGCTCTGCGCTGAGCAGGTTGTGACGCGGACGCCTGAACCCCTTCCCCTTCCATTCTACCCGCTGGCTGCCAGCCTCGTCGGCCCGGCCGGCAGAGCGGGAGGGGGAGGGGAGGTGACGAACGGGAAGGAGGGGGAGGGCGGCAGCAGCAGCGCTCGAGTACGCCGTACAAGTGGAATTTTAAGTGCCGTGGCCGCTGCGCGTCGTGTCGCGTGGTGGGGGGTTGTAGTGGTGGCTGCATCTCCCTCCCCCACCCCCACCCTCTCCCCCACCCCGCGCTTGGCCTGGCGACGCGGCAGGCAGGCAGGCAGGGCAGGCAGGCAGGCGGCAAGGCAGTGGCAGTCAGTCGAGTCCAGGCGCACGAACAAGGCACATCGCCAGAGGCACAGTCCATGTTGCGAGCCATCTCATCCGCGTTTTCGTGCAGTGTCGTGTTGTGTGCAGTGCAGCCTTCAGACATGGCCCCAGCGGCCCCTTCGGAGTGATACCGTTGTTCCAGTGACCCGGTGCGAGTGAAGCGTGAGCGTAGTGGAGTCCTCGGCCTTGCCCAGGATAGACTTGTCGTTCGACGTGGCCTTCGACTGCGACGTGGACGCCACCATGTCTGTGATGCAGCCCAAACGGCAGCACTGTTACCTGTGCGACCTGCCGCGCGCGCCCTGGGCGCTGCTGCACGACTTCAGCGAAGTGGTGTGCCGCGGCTGCGTCAACTACGAGGGCGCGGACCGCATCGAGTGCGTGCTGGACGGCGTGAGGCAGCTCAAGCGAGGCGCGTCGTACCACACGCAGGACGTGCCCTCGCGGCCGTCCGCGCAGTCCTCCAAGCCGGTGGCGGTGCGCACCGCCCACGAGAACGGCATGGAGGTGGCCAGCATGCCGCCGGCCGCGCACTCCCGGCCGCAGCCCGCGCCGCAGCCGCACCCCGCCTACCAGCACCACCACCGCGGCGCCATGCTGGAGTACCCCGGCGGCCCGGGTGGTCCTGGCGGCCCGGGTGGCCCTGGCGGCCCGGGTGGACCTGGGGTGCCGCCGCCCCCGCGCAGTGCCGTGTCCATGCCGCGGCCCCTGGTCGAGGCGCAAGCCCAGGCCCAGGCCGAGCACGACGCCATGGTGGCGCGCAGCCGTGCCGGCGTGCCCCACGGCGCTCAGCTGGCGTCGGCGCCTCCAGGGCACCACGCCCTGCCCGGCCAGCAGCAGCCGCAGCAGCACCCGCAGCCGCCGCCCCCGCAGCCGCAGGCCACTCACAACGGCAGGCCCAACTCCCTGCCGCCGGCACCCGTCACCGTCAAGCGTGACCTGGACGAGGACGAGCACCACCACATGATGAACGGCGACGTGGCCGGCGCCAAGCGCCTCATCGTGGAGGATCCGGCCGGCGTCCCCGTCGGCGTGGGCGCCCCCAGGCCGCCCCTGACGCGCGGCGAGTCGCTGCCCGCCGTGTCCATGGCCGCCACAGCGCCCTACGTGCGCTTCAAGCAGGAGAAGCTGCCCCTCAGGGCGCCTTCCTTCGAGTCCGGAATGTTGCAGCAGCAACGCAACGGTAAGGACTTCCGCCCTCGCTGCACACTGGAGCCTAACTTCCCACCCCGCCCCCCTTAAGCTCACGCTCGACTGGACGTTGTTTCGGTGGCGGTCAGATAGTGCAATGAGGCCCAAGTAGTTCGGAAATAGAAGTGCGGCCTCGTCGGGCCTGTCCATTGACGCTCTCCACCACGCCAAAGCCCTAGGTGAGGGAAGGTCAGGGGGAACCGCTGCCGGCCCGTCTGTCTGCCGCCAGCCCGGCCATGGCTTTATCGATAGCGTTTCGACTCGTGGGGGTTTCCCTGTCAGCCAGTCCGCCCTCAGCGCCCCGGTCCCCGGTCGTTATCGACCCACGCGGCAACAATCCGGTCGGGCGGGAGAATTCCGTTACCTTCTTCGTCTTTTCGCTTGTTTCGCCATCCGCGGTCGTATTGGTCCTGGCGGCGTCGCTGGGGGCTGATACCCCGACACCACCGCAGCTTCACGGCGTGGACGTGTCCGATTTGGCCGGCCAGGGCGTCGCGTCCGCCCCTGACTCGTACCGGTCGTTCTGCAGGTCCTGCCGGTCGGATTGAAACCCCGGCACAGTTCTCCGGCGCGTCCTGTCGCCGCGCTGCGACGCCGCTGGTGCGTCGCGACGCTTGTGGCACGGCGCGGCACGGCGCCGCTGTTACGTCATCCGAGCGGCCCAGCTGACCGGGCATCAGGCAGGGCGTGCGGGGGCTCCGTGTTGGGGTTGTGGGGGCGCTGCAGCGCGGCCCAGTTACGCAATGCGTCGGGGGGTCGGGCCGCCGGGGGATGGAGTGCGCCGCCGCGCCGCCACCCCCGAGGGGCCACGGGCGAGGCTTGCCGGCGTTGGCAATCCAGCCGTGCCGGCCGGCCGGTCCGACTTGGCTTATCCTGGCCGAGTGGCCGCGGACGGCTGCCGGTCGCAAATGATGAGAGCGGCGTAGGGTGGCTGGCGCCAGGCCCTGGAGGCCAGGAGCTCGAGGGACCGGGTATCGGCGCCCCATGCGCCCCATGCCACACCTCGCTCGGAGGGGCGGACCAGCCTGCTGCCTGACTTGCGGCTCGGTTGGCTGGTTCATTTCCATCAACGACCGGTTCGGACGAAAACCCGTCGGGCAAGGCGCGCTGCGCTCCACCATACTACTGTACTGGTCGCGCCGGCCCAGCCCGGCCCGGCCGCCGGGTTGTGTGGGGCCCCCGCCACTGCGGACCACGGGCTGCGGCCCGGCCGGCTTGGAGGAGAGAAACCAGTTATCGTGCCAAATGTAGACGTGGTAAACAGGCGCGCCCCGCAGCCTCCCAAGACGCATCGCCTTGCCCCCCCCCCCCGCGCGCTTTCGCAGAGGCTGGCATGCAGTAAACGACCGGCAGAGTTACATGCCTCCTCGGGCACGCCTCGGGCGCGTGGGTGGCCGTCGTACAGTGCAGTGCGCCGCAGCGCGCCGCCCCGCCTCGTACCCGCGGTGACTGACGCGCTCTTGGCTGACGAGGGCATTGCATAGTGCAGTCGGCATTTGTTGCATTTGGGACGACGTGGCCTCGGCGCCGCGTGCCTCGGGCGCGCTGCAGGCACGTGCTGTCGTCGCGGTCTCGAAGCGTCCTCCAGTCCGTCCGGGCCGCCGCGCCGCATTCCGACTTATTTTCACGGCCGGTCCGAGCATATTTGCTCTCGCTGTTTGACCTGACCGTCGTGCCGGTCGGTCACGGTGCGGCCGGTGGTGGACTCTCGTCGTGGATACCGGTTCACCTCCGCCGCCGACCGGGCGGACCGGGCGGACCGGGCGAGGGCGTCGTCGTCGTTGCGGCGGCGGCGTCTGGCTGCGTGCCAACGGCGCCCCATCCGCCTCCCGCACGAGCAGCGCAGCGGCGAGAGAACGGGCCTGTAGGCCTTAGTATACTAAGGTCGACGTCGACGACAGTTTTCAGAGTCCGCAGCGGTCGGCGTTCGGTGGTCTGGTCTGGCGGCGGCCCAGCGCTGCCCTCGTTGAGTCACCCAGCAGGATGATTCCGCTGATCGCACAGTGGGGTCTGTCTCCCTCGCACTCATGCCGCGTCCCGTAAGGAGGTAGGGCGTGCGAGAGAGATAGACCGACGAGGAGCGATGAGCGGAATCAGTCTGCAGGGGCGTGAAGCGTTGTGTCGACGCGGCCTCCGTCCGGGACATGACACCCATGTGCCTGACGGCCTGGCCTGTGGAGCGTTACGGGCAGTCACGCCAGGTGGGGCCCGGCGCCGCAGCCATCTTGTCCCGACACGCCCTTCCCTCTCGTCGCCGTGAACTTGGCGGCTCTCCCCGGCTTCTCCCTCTCTCCGCCCGGCGTGGGTAATGACGGCGAGGAAGGAGCGCCGCCGTGCCGCCGTGCCGCGGGGCCGTGGGGCCGTGGGGCCGCGGAGCGAGGCGTAGTAGCGGCGGGGCCCTCCGTTTATTTTGGTGCGCCGGGCCGGTGTCATGGCGCTGGCTAGGGGTGGGGGCCACGGCGAGGGGGCCGCGCAGGATCAAGGCCTGTCGTCGATAACTCGTTGTTTACCCGCCTGCCAGTCACCCAGCCCGCCCGCCCCGCCCGCCGCGGCCACGGGGGTCACGTGCCCAATGCGGCCGCGCGGGGCCGCCGCCCTGCCCTGCCGCCCTGCCCGGCCCGCCGCACCGAAATAGAAACGCTCCACCCACCCCCAGCAGCGACAGCAGCAGGCAGGCGGGGGTAGCAACCCCCTCTCCGTCTTGTTGGTGGTGGGGGGCGTGTGTTTACCGGGGGTCAAGTTGGCGGTGGTTAGGTTAGGTTTCGTTAGGAGCGAGATCGCTCCGGGAGTGGCTGGGCGGCGGGGGTCGCACCTGGACGCGCAGTGCGGTCGTTCGGCGGCGGGTCGTATGTAGAGTGCTGGAGCACGAATGAATGAATGAACCGGTGGCGCTCCGCGCTCCACTCCCGCACCCTCAGGAGTTCCCGACGGCGCATGCAGAGGCATTTTGGCGAGCAGTGGCCTACGCCGTGCACAATGTTTTGGCGCTCGCCCCTGCACTGCAAGCTGGCCGTGTGCTTGGACCGTTGCCCGAGTGGGCGCACTTGCGCCGCACCGAGGCTCGGCGGCGTTGCGGGGCCCGCCGGCTGGGCTCGCCACGTCCCGGCCCGGCTCGGCACGGCGCGGTTCACTGGCCCTAAAGTAAGCCAGCGCGCCGCGCGGAGGAGGCAGGCAAGGAGGCGGAAAGGAACTCGAGGAGGAGGAGGAGGATGTCGTTGCGGCCGTTCCCTCCCCGTCGCGTGATCGTTGTCCTTCCTCTCCGCCTCCCCTCCGATTCTCCGATCCACACACGTAAGATGTTGTTAGGACGGAACGGACCGGGTTTCCGAGCAGCTTTCCAACCGAGGCGCGGTTGCACGCCGCGCCGTTGCCTGGTTGCCGACGTGGACTCGCGTTCCTGGTTCGGAATGGACTTTCTCTCGGCGAGGCCCGGCTGCTCGCTGTGGCGCCGCGCCGGTGTGCCCCGCCACCTGTGCTGCACCGCGCCATGACCTGCCGTGGCGTGCGGTGCCGAGCCGACCTCTGGAACAAGGACACGCTCCGCACCCCTTCCCTCCAAGTGACGCGCCAGCCAGCCCTGCGGCCCTGTGACGTCACGGGGCGGGGGAGGCCGGCCGGGGTCGATGCGGATGGCGGCGCGCCCTTGAGCGTGGGGCAGCGGCGCGCCGCCACGCCACGCTGCGGCGTCGTACGCCCCACGCATGCGCGCCGCTGCCGGCACTATAAAGGGCCCCCAGACGTTGACCCTCTCGCCGCCATGTTGCGCGTGCGGGGCTCGGGGCCCCCTGCCTGCTCGGCGACATCCTCTGCGAGGCCTTGCTTGGCGCCCCCGAGGCGACCGGGCCGGTGCGGACATGCGAAGGACGGCCCCCTCTCGCTTCTACGCATACTCGCCTCTTGGTCTCTTTCCTCTCCCCCAGTTCGCAACACGGCGATTCCGTGCTATCGCCGCTAAGGTGGCCTGAGCGGTGCGGCGTTCGAACGACGCGCGACCCGACGACGGCGACCTTTGACGTGCGAAGCGCCCAGCGGTGTCGAGCGTCACGACCGTGGCTACGATACGAACACCGCCGGGTCGTGGCAGTGCAGCTGTTTGCCTTGGTGCATCCGCCCCGCCACCCCTCCCGTTGGAACAGAGAGCGCCGCGTTAGCGTCGCGCGACCACATTGGCGGCCCGTGACGTCACGCCGGCACCACGTGGCAACGCCGCCGCGCCGCGTTCCGCGGTGGAGAAGAGAGGGGGAGAGGACGAGAGCGACCAGCCTGCCTGCTGGCTGGCTTGGCCGGCGCGGAGCGTGGAGCGGGCCAAGTGGTGCGGCGGGGAGGGCGGGCCGGGACGCGGGGCCGGCGAGGCGCTCCCTGCCTGCACGTTCGTCCTCTGACGTCATGCTCGTGGCCTTCTTTCTGGCGGCGTCGGTGCGGCGTGCGGCGTGGGAGAGGGGGGTGAGGACGACGGCCGGCCCGCTCGCGTCGCTGGTTGCCAGTCAGACCCAGCGACCGAGACTCGGCCGCGGCGGCCTCCCTCTCCTGGCCGTGCCGTGCCGCCGTTGCTGCCGCCGGTTATGCAGCGATGGTCACGTCATGCGGTGTTGCCGGGCGCGCTGCGCGTTGGCAGTGCGCTCGCCTCGTGAGGCTGGCAGCCGCTGCTGGCGGGCTTGCCGCCTCTGCCGCGCCTGCTCCGGCAGCCTCATGGCGAGCCTCATCCTCATGGCGAGGCGCGCGGCGTTGCCGCAGCGGTGTCCGCGTGACGTCACGCCATTATCGGGCTGGCTGTCCGCCGTGTGGGTGGCCCCTCCACCGGCGTGGCCGCGGTGCCGTGATTGAGGCGATTGGGCGGCGATGACGGCCAGCGGCTCGGCCACGCTATCGCCGGCGTCCTCGCGGCCGCTATCTCGGGCCCGGCCCCGGCCTGGTTCGCGCCCGAAATAGGTGTCGCCGGTGGCGGTGCGCGACAACGCGGGGAACGGCCGGGATGGCGGCCCGGAGCGCGCGTAGACCGATGAATGGTGAAGTGTTGAAGCCGAAGCAGCACACCCCCAGGCCAGCCGGCGGCAGCCACGGCGGCAGCCCAGGCCGGAACCGCCACGCCTTGACCCACCGCGCGCCTAGTGGGGTAGGTTAGTCTATCTCATGCAACTCCCCGGCCGTGGCGCGGCGCGGCGTTCTCGTCGACCCTGCTGATAACGACCGGGCCGGGCACGCGGGGTGGGGCGGCGGCACCGGGCCGTGGGCCGCGCGGCGCACCCTCCCCCGCCCTGCTCCTGGCCCGGCTGGCTGCGCCGCTGCGCCTCGCCTGCCTGGCCGTTCGCTTTCGCGGCCTGGCGGTGCTGCGCGCTGCACGGTGACTCAGGTCTGCGCGGCAACATGGCCATGGCGCGGCCAGGCGGCCTTTGTGGGGCCGGGGAGCGGTGCGCATGCGCTGGCAGGCAGGGCCTGGGCGGGCACGGCCTACCCGCAGCCTACCCGGTACCGGTGTGGGGCTCGGCTCCGATTCATGCTTGCCGAACGGCTGGGGATTTTCAGCGTCGCCTTTGGCAGTTCATGTTATGTCCGCTCGCAGTTCTGCGGTGTTTTCTTGTTTGTATTTTCATTTTGGTTCTGTCCTTCCTCTGTCCTTTTAACTGTAGTTGGACTGAGGCCCTTTTCACTTCTAGACTGTAGTAGTGTCCAGCGGTCTTACACCCTGGAGGCGCCAAGCCCTACCTATCCTAAGCTACTTCCAGAGTGCTGAAGTCAGCTCTGTAGCGGCATATGTTGACGGAACTGCTTCTGCTAGCGTAGAAAGGCACATAGCGTTACGTTTTACATGTCGCACTTTGTTTCTTGAGTTTGTTTCGGGGCCTTTGTCTGCCTTGTACTTCTTTCCAGTGATATAAATTCACTTTAAACTCGACATTAAATGCGTTAATTTTCTAAATCTGTTTAAGTACAGTATTTTAAACTCTAACTGAATGGCTGGACTCTTGGCGAGAAACCTTGACGAGTTCTGTTTTCTGAGCCTTACCCCGACGACCTATCCTCTGACCGCCAGCGTACACGCCACTAACAAACCGAGCCCACTTTTAAATCCACACTAAAATGTCAGTCACTCCTGTCTTCCTCTCGTCTCAGTCTTGATGTGAGTGATTTCAACTAAACTTGCTTTATGGCCTTGCCTGACACAGGTTACCCCGGGGGCCATGGCGCGGGCCATGGGCCAGCCCACGGGCCAGGCCATGGGCCGGGCATGCCGGGGATGGCCATGACGAACGGAGGCTCGGTTTCCCCCCTAGGCCCCCGCACTGGCTCCCCCCCTGACCAGCCCCAGCCTGCGGGGGGGCCGCTCGCGCCCCCGCCCGGACCCGGCGCGAGCAGCGGGCCACAACAGCCGACCAACGGCCCCAACCCGAACGGCCCCAACGGCCCCAACGGGCCCAACCCCATGGCCGCGCTCATGTCGGTGACGGACAACCTGCCTCCCGGGTCGCCGCGGAGCGCTGGGGGCAGCCCTCCCGGCGCCCCCGGCGTCAGTGGTCCTGGGGGAGCCGGGGGTACGGGTCCCCGGGCCGCCTCGAGGGGCTCCCAGCACTCGCCTAACTCCACAGGTACGCTGTCCGCTGTCCCACCGTGGGCCAGAAGACCGGTGGAGGCAGTCAAAATCCCGGACGGGTTTTGAGCCTCAGAGTCGCTAAATAGGACTCGAACCGAACGTGGGATCCCACCGATGAGTTGCTCTCCAAACGAGGAATCCATTCGTTCGAGTCCCATTCAGCGACTCTGGAACTCTAAACGTGTCTAGAGTTTTGGCCGCCCGCGCCGGTCTGCTGGCCCACTGTGTGTCCTTGGCCGCGGCAGGCACGTCCTGGTGCCGCGCCGGCCCACCCGCCCCCATCCCGTAACGCTTTCAGCAGCCAGTGTGCACCGGGCCCACCCTGCACGCCCTGGTGCCGCGCGCGCCGGCCCACCCGCCCCCACCCCGTAACGCTTTCAGCAGCCAGAGTGCACCGGGCCCACCCCTGCCAAGTCATGATCTCGGTCACGAGTTTGTCCCACTGGCGTATTTTCAGCCTGGCCACGCCCCTCGCGTCAATTCATTCAACTCTTGCGTCAATCAATTTGCTGACATTTGTCGCATTGCTCGGTTTACAAGCATTGCATGGAATGCCTAGCTAAAAACACCATAGTACAAATATTTTTGTTGCATGGTTTTTATCTCACCTAAAATTTTCTTTTTTTTAAAAAAAAAAAAAACAAAACATGTCTTATCTGCTCATGCCTTTTAAACCACGTCACATGTGTTTCGTTCGTTTTTTTTTTTTTGGTTCACTTGTTTCAATTTCTTCCGAGTCACATGTTGAGCTTTGCTATTTATCACTTGGCTTCCTGGAGACTGGCGCAATGGCGCCGCGCGCCTCACCACAGCAGACTGCGCCGAAATGACGCGAACTGACCCGGACCTGTTTGTTGTGTTGCGCAGGATCAACGAGTGGGCGACGGTCGTCGGGCAGCAGGCACGTGAGCTCCACCACCGTCACCTCCAGCGAGGCGCCGCAGGGCGTGGAAGGGGGCCCGGGCACGCCCAACGGCACCCCCGACGCCGTGCCGCAGGGCCCCAACGGCCCCAACCCCGCCGGGCCAGCGCCCAACCCGCCCACCAACGGCACCAACGCCTCGCCGGGGACCGGAGGGGCCGGCACCCCCGCGCCCACCAGCACCACCCTCAAGTGCACCCTCTGCCAGGAGAGGCTGGAAGACACCCACTTCGTGCAGTGCCCGTCCGTGCCCCACCACAAGTTCTGCTTCCCCTGCTCAAGGGACAGCATCAAGCGGCAAGGAGCCGGCTCCGAGGTGCGTTATCTGCTTTATCTGCTGGTCAAGCTCGCCCGTTCTGCGAGGCATGCACCCAGATCGTGGTGGAGCTTCGAATGGGCCCAAGTCATGTTTGTTCCATGTGACCTCGATTAATGTGGCGTCTCTCTCTCTCTCTGTTCTCTCTCGCAGGTGTACTGTCCAAGTGGGGACAAGTGCCCACTGGCCAACACCAACACCCCATGGGCCTTCATGCCGGGCGAAATCAACACCATCCTTGGAGAGGACTTTCCCGTAAAGGCAGAGAAAAACAAGGCTCGGGAGAGTTAGGGGCACGCCTCAGGAACCTCGGCCGACACCGGGGTGGAATTGGTTTCTTTGCCCAGCGAGGCTGTGATGCAGATGATGCAGAATCCTGCTCAGGAGCCTACGCTGGTTAACTCGTTGGATGACCCACAACCCACTGTCAATGCTGGTGAAGGTCAAGGCACTGCGACTTCCTATGCTCGCCTTGTGAATGCATTTGACAGGATTGACCCTTACGGGATTGGCCCGTCCGTTGGTCTGCCTGGGTGTGAGTGGGACCAGCCCTGAGGTTGTTTGAGGGTTCCTTGCCTTACGTCTTTACGTTGATGAAGGTTCATGTTATTGTTGTCATCGGTCCGTTTTGAATTTTATTGTTGCTGGTTTGGTACTGTTATTTATATGAAGGTAGGATTTAAGGCATGTGGCAGCCTGTTTGGTTAATACTGTGTCCACTTTATTTGAATTGGGATGCCATACTATGAAGTATGTTGCTTTTCACAACTGAAAGCAAATTATGGACTAATTTGTTTTGCAATGTGGGACCTCATTACAGTGTTTTATTTGTTAGAAGTCCTTTGCCGCCAGACCATCTTCATTGTGTCAGTCTTGTACTTCTATATAGGTTCAGTTTGGACAGATTTTTGCATACTGTTTGGTACTCAAGAGTCTCTTGCATATTGTGTGGTTTGCTCAGTGGGATAACATCTACAATGAATATAGTCAACAATTAATGGAATTTGAAATCTAATAAATTGTTCCGTATACTACGACCATTATTTTATATTCAGCTAACAATCATGAAAAGAATATTTAATTTGTTGTAGTTTGTTGTTCCTCATCTGGACAAACTTGTACTGACAAAAATATATAGTGCTTTTATTCAATGTAGTAAGCTTTTCTTCTGTGGCTATCACACTGTGAATTTAGAAGCTCAGTAACTTAAATTGAAAGCCCTTTCTAGATTTCTGTGCTTTACAGCTTAAAATTGTTTTAAATAACATTTTCTACGTGGGCAACCCTCTAATTTTTCACTGAATAATTATGTAAATACAATGTGTGAATATTTTAAATGTGTACATAGTTGTATGAATCAATAGATTTATAATTCAAATTTATGTTCTAATTTAATAATTAATAAAAGCTTTGTAAATTTATTCAAGTTCATTTGTGCAAAGTTCCTTGTGGGCATTTTTATGTTGATTTGTACGATAATACCTGTCCTAGTAGAGTAGACCACTTCATATCTTGTTACCTTTCTATTCTCTATTTCTTATTGCTGAAGTGGCACTTCCATAATGCTCTTTTTGTATTCTTTTGAAATTGTGTGCTTTTTACCCCAGCTAAAAGTAAAAAGAAAATTTATTATTACTTTACAAATTATTGGACATTGTTCAATGTCCTAAATGTGTCTGTGCTAGCAAACCCCAAGGATCTGTGTAGAGCTCAACCTGGAAAGAGGACAGTCCCAGTCTACAAAGCTTCCTTGTATGATTATCGTTTTAATCCTAGTCACTGATTGCCAGGACGACGTTGGCTATGTTGTCCCATGTATGGAACTCCTAAACTCGCTGGTGTGTGTTAAAACAAAACAAGTAACCCTTGTGTAGCCTAGTTGTATGGCTTTCCAGCCGTTTAATTTAATATGTATTAAAATGTATAGAAACCTTTAGAGAACTCCCTCTTGCTGCTATCAGAAAGTGGTTCTAGACTTGCAAAAATTGGTGTAGACGAATTATCAAAGCTATTTAGAATTTTATGTGTTTGAGATAAGTCCAATTAAACTGGTTCTAAATTCATCTTAAATAATCGTTGTAATGCCAGTCCGTCACATGCCTCTTATCTTTATAAACAAAGATCTTTTGTTGACAGACATTTCATCTCAGGTTGTTCCCCTACATTTGTTTCAATTTGGCTATGTAATGTCTTGATGTGTTCGTGATAGCTTCTTTATCAATGAATGCAAGGAACAAGTTATGGTGACTACACATCTTTTTAAATTATCGAATAGATGGCAGGATTCTGTCCAATCCTGAAAAAGTCTGTAGGGGTCTTCTCATTGTGTTAAGTAAAGTTATTTATTTGTTCTCAGTAGTATAAAGTCTTATTCAATCCGAAATTCTTGCTTAGTTGATTCAAACAAATTTTGCCAGTGTCGATTTAAAACATGCCTCTCTTGAAAGAGGTTTGTTAATGCCCAACCAAGTGCAATGTTGCAACCATCATAACAAAGAGCTTTTCTGAAAGACGTTAAATTATTTAAAAGCCGAGAAGTATAATCAAAATGTGTTACGAGCATACCTGTTATGTTGTGTCATGAACAAAAGTATGATGTCCTTGTGTATGTGTAATGCAATCGTTGCCATTCCTTTGGTACTTAATTTGTTCTATCCTTGCATGAATGAAGTTTGATGGAATTGAAAATGACTGATGATAATTGCTGTGATTTAACTTATGGTGGCAAATTACAAGCAGATACAACTTACAGTTGACTTAAGCCACCACATTTCATTTGAGCGTCCTGACATTACAAACATAAGTGGACTAAATGTTTGCTGAAGGAGATGGAATGGGGGTGGGAGTGAGTCTGTAGTTTTGTATTGCTAATTATTAGTTTCCTTGTGAAAATTGTAAGAGCTATTCAGTATTTTTTGGAATGAGCAAAGGAGTATGTTTGTTTCACTAAGATAAGTGGTTGGTTAATTTTACTCTGTATCTCTTTGTATTTGTACATAAATATACAATTTGTGTGTATAGGTGTTTCTTTTTTAATTTAAAACAAAATATCATATAACCATGTGTGTGACTGTTTTTTTGTAAATTGTTTCTATTCATATTGATTGAGTGCCAATTTCTTTTGTTGATATTCAACATTTTATCAGTTACTATTGTTTTAATCAAAATGTAGATACATATTAAAAATAAAGCAAACCACTATGTATGATTTAGTGAACTTCTTTTAAAAACCAAAATCTTCCATCATCATCATTTATTGTTTGAACAAAATACACGATCACATCTTTATTTCCACTTGTCCTTACTGTCATACAATTTTATCATACGTTCTATTGTCGTTTTAATCCACCTCCATTTACACAGCAAGGTAATCATTTGGGAAATAAAACTTATTTTTTGTGTTAACTGAAAGTACCTATCGGTTTTTTGGAATCATCCTCCCGAGCCTAAAATTGACTCTAGTAATGCAATGAACAGTAAGGGCCGTGGAAGTTCCTAGAGTCGCGTAAACAGGGTAGCCGAAACGAGAATGGTGACTTCGCGGCTTTGGGTAGCGGTACTAGCGCCTGGCGCCCCTAGCGGCTAAACCTTGCCATCGACGCGGATACCTAGAGTGGTGCAGCGCGTATTGTGCCATACTTGTTGTTTCCGGCCCCAGGCCAAGTCCCCCACCCTTCCACCCCCGCAAGACCCTCGACCCCCCCTTCACCCCACGACTTTAAGCTCTCATATAATTTGAAATCAAAATTGATAATGTACCATTTTTATACTATATGAGTCTAGCGACTTTTCAAAGCTCTAAAACACACATGAGCTTGTGAATTTAGGTTTAGAATGCACAAGTGCGACAAGAGCGACGGAAGGTGAGGTTAGGGTGGACAGCGTCGTCTGCTGCTCCCCCTTCTCCCCCCGCTTCCCCGCGGGGCCGGAAGTGGCCAGTATGAGAAGAGTGCACGGTCAGATCAAAGCCACAGTCCTCGTTTCTCCCCTCTGTCTGTAGGCCTCTACCCGTCACAAACAGTCTGCTGGCTGAAAGAACCGATCTAAGAACTTTGTTTGACTTGTGACTGTCATTGCACTCAATCAAAATGCGTGAAGTCTAATCGATGGAAATGTGTTTGTTTACTGATGATCTATATCTACTATTATTTTCTTCGTTCATGGTACGCAGACATTCATAATGTCAAAGTTAAGAACCTTTAATTTACTGTTGTAACCTAGAACTCCTCATGAGATAGTCAAAGTTTTTGTTTTATCAACTACATACGAAAACATTGGCATGCCTTGCGATGAGGCAACTATCTGATAAACTGATGTGTGTATTTATTTCATTTGTTTGGATTGTCACTAAGTTTCTTTGGGATGAACTTTCTGTCTGACAGCTTTTCTGGGCCATTTATTTGACTCTTTATTGGTTTACAAACTCTCTTTTGAAATTAATATAAAGAAGCCAATGGCTTAGACCTATTGCTAGTTCATTGTTTACAAGTTAATGATTCTGCATTAAATTTCACTAATTTGTTTTTACGATTTCTTTTGTTGTTGTATTAAACCTCTCCAAGTATCAATTATTTTTTTAGGTTCTCATACGTAATGCATCATGCTAGAAGGTTTGGTCGCTTGGGTGCTCAACACCTACTTGGGCAAATATGTAGAAAACCTAAATACTCACCAGCTCAGCGTAGCCCTCCTACAAGGTAAAACGATATGTCATTCAGTATTTTTCATTTTGAGGTGTGCTTCACTTCATATTCTGTATTCAGCCACATTCTTTGTAATCTTTCTTAAATTTCAGGTGAGGTAGAGTTTGAAAACTTGCCTTTGAGGAAAGATGCCTTGCGTCACTTTGGTTTGCCTATTCAAGTCCGTGCAGGGTTTATTGGGAAGATTAAACTTCAAATCCCTGTGCGAGCTATTCGTAGTGCTCCATGGGTAATACAAATTGAACAACTTTATCTTGTAGCAGGGCCTGTACGTCTCAATGAGGTGAGAACAGTTTAGCTGGCCTAACATATGCTTTGTACTTCTGCTCTATCCCAATTGATTGTCAGTTTACAACTCCATCCCTTTTAAATTTACAGTGGGATGAGGAAACAGAAGAGCAGGTGGCTCAAGAGTATAAACTAAGTGTTTTAGACAATCTTGAGGCACAATGGCGAGCAGAGTATGGCAACCAAACACAAGGTTCAAGCTATTATGCTTCAAGCTACTCGTCATGGTTAAGCTATGGAACAAGTCTTGTCACCAATGTGGTTGAAAATTTACAGGTTTGTTTTTATATTTTTGTGTGCATGAGTAGGGATCAGTGACATTCCTTATATAACATACTCTGCTTATCTTTCCATTGTAGCTCAAGATAATTGATGTGCATATTAGATATGAAGATGACATCACTGTACCAAATGAAGCATTTGCCTTTGGCATAACTTTGGACACTTTATCTGCGCAAAGTTGCGATGACACATGGCAGCCACGCTATTTGTCTGGTGACTCAGGACCCAATAGCTTCAAGCTTTTGGAACTGAGTGCATTGGGTGTGTACTGGGACAAGCTTGATTCCAGTGGTCTGCTGGGTGATCTATCTCTTGGAGATCTTGCTGTACGTAAACTTCTTTCCTCAACCTTCAAAATTTAAGCGTCAATGGTTTCAAGAAAAATACCAGTATTCTATTTTTGTTGTTCTTAGGTTGCTTTGTCTCAAGTGGGCGTGAAATTCAAATCACACAATTTTCTGCTATCTCCTGTCAGTGCTCAAGCTCATGTTAAACGCAACCGTTCTGAACAACCTTTAAGGTCTCGTCTACAACCAAGAATTGTTTGTGATTTACATTTAGAAGAAGTGCCCTTATCCCTTTATGATGTAAGTTTTTAATAGCTCAGTCTAATTCGAACATTTAACCATTTAAATATAAATAATAAACAATTCTGCTGATCTTATGCAGTGGCAATATGGACAAATGGTTGGCTGTCTTAAAGGCCTGCAGGCCATTGAAAAGATGCAAAGATTCCGAAAGTATCGCCCTGATTCCTCTGTGAAGGAAGATCCTAAGTCATGGTGGATGTATTTAGCCCAATGCAACAGTCCACGTCTTGTAAGTACAAATGTAATCTGGCGTTTTATGCTAGGACCAAATCTGTGTGTTTTGTGTATATTTCTTATATTGTTGACCAGTTTTAGTTAATTAATTTTGTTATTACAGATCCAGCAAAACCGGGCGCGCACGTGGGAGGATGCTTTAAAATTAGCTAAAGAAAATGTTCTTTATGTAACAGCTTATGAACAATTGTTGTCAAACCCCTCCATGACTCTATCAGCACAGACTAAAGAGATGAAAGATACTATGGAACACTCTCGATCTTTGGAAGATTTAAGAATATTAAGAGAGGTATTTAGTGGTCTTGTCTCAAAAAAAAACCCAGAGATTATCTGTCTCCTTTAATTTCAATCATTTTTTTCAGGTTGCAATGCGTCGTGTTTGTCCAGCACCCCTTCCTGTGGACAAGTCACCTCCTACTGGGAATGCAGCCACAGGAGCCTCGGCCGGGAGAGGCATTCTGCACTCATGGTTCCCAGCGTGGTGGGGATGGTCAGAAGCCGAGGAAGGCACAGTGGAGGGGCTAGAAAGCAGCGTAGAGCAGCAAATTGAGGGTCAATTATTAGATGCTCTTGCTGACACTGTGGAAAACAACTCACTTCTCCGCAGGGACGTTGTGTTTTGTCAAATGAATTTTACTCTCAAAGAGGGCACTTTTCATCTCTGCTCCCTGGAGAAAGAGCAATCAGTTGTTCAGCAGGGTGAACAGGGACAAGAGGACACAAAGTAAGTAAAACTTGCTTTAGTTTCAACCTCATGTGTTTTTTGAAAGTTTATGTTTCAACTTATTGTGTTCTTTTCCAGAAGATCAGTTCTTGAGTTACAATTTGAAAATGTTCAATTGAACTTGGAATCCCGTCCCCGTACTGGTTCCCAATGCATTAGTGTCTCTCTTGGTGGAATCTATGTATGGGACAGGTTGACAAAAGACACAGTGTTTCCTGTTCTTGTGGCACCGCAAGGTCATGATTCTGCCCCAAGTGCTTTGGCAGGCCGCGGTGTCCGCGCTTTTCCACCAGGACTTCAACGTCTTCGTAGTCAAGGCTCTGGAAGCATGGGTGCAACTTCCACCCCCAACACAGCCAGACGCACATCACAGATAGAGGAAGCTTTGTTTGAGTTAGTCTATGAACTTAAACCATTTAACAGCACATCTGACTATCGGTTAGTGTTAGGCTAGTCCTTGGGGTTTCCTCAATTGAAATTATATTGTCACTAGATATTATGTTTGTAATCTTCCTTTGATTTGTGTTTTTCTGCTAGACTCCATGTGCGATCACAATCTTTAGATGTCGTCTACAATCCAGCTGCAGTAGAATGGCTGACCAACTTCTTCACTCAACCATACCAGCAGCTTGATGGAGCCCTACGTCAAGCAGCCCGTCATGGCTACCAAGCTATGAAACGTCGAACGCGACAAGAATTAATGAGGAACTGGGAAGAGCTACTTGAAGGCCATTTGGTAGGTAGTATATGCTTTCCTTTCCTCATATCTCATTATTATATGCAAGAGAAATTTTCAATCCAAGACTTCTTCCTTATTTTTTCAGAGCAACAGAAAAACATGGGAATTGGAACTGAACATATCAGCCCCGCAAATAATCCTTGTAGAACATTTTTGTGACAAAAATGCTGTAATTGCTGTGGTTGACTTCGGAAGGTTTCATTTAAGTACTCAAGATGGTTATAGGGTAGAAACTCAAGCACCTCCACCGCTTATTACAACAACACGGGATAGTGACGATGAAGACGGTAACTCAACTGCATGTCGTAACATTAGTACTTCATTTATCATTGTTGTTTTACTTATTGTATCATTCTCTGTCAGATGCTTTCCAAACACCATGCTCAACTCCTCCTGGCAGTGCTGCTAGTGAGTCTGGAAGTGAAAAGGATGAAGTCATTGATGAAACCTTAAATTCACAAATGTCAGGGGATGTTAATAAAGAGGGCCTTAATGAATGGTCTCTACATCACAAATTATATGATAGGTAATCACATTTTCAAGTCCCTCAAGATTTGCCAGTGCATTTTTATTTCCAGTTGCCTTCACTCATGTCTTCATGTGCATTCCGTTTTCAGGTACACTGTTGAATTCGGTGACTTGCAAATCCTTGTTGGAAAAGTGAAAGATAATTGGAAGTATGCTCATCTCAAGGGGACATCCACATTACATGTCTTAGATAGGTTCAATATTTCTCTTCAGGTAAATCTGTAATGACACATGTACATTGTTCTTGAATTAGACCAGTTTCAAACTTATACATTTTTCTTTAGATCGAGAGAAGAGTTGTTTTCACACGGGACCCACAATTTCCTAGCTTAACTGTTAGTGGAAACTTGCCAAAGCTCGTTGTACATGTCAATGAATCAAAAATAGATGCATTACGAACTATGGTTGACATCATCAGTGGTCGAGGTCTGCCCTCACCATTCAGGTGGGTCTTTCTACTTAAGTTCTTTTTTTTTATTTTTTTTTATACATTCTCCCTTTTTGTGAAAAATCAAAAGTGATATTTGTAGATCCCAAGAACCACCAACAACTAAGGACCATAGTGAAGTATGCGACGCAGATGAAAACATGTCTGCTGAGAAGGATGAGGAGATTCACATTGAAAAAACTATGTCTCGTCTTGTGATGCTACAGTTTTCTATTGACCAAATGGCTCTTGAGGTAAGGAAAAAATTGATCGCTTAATGAGGTCTTGCTAGCCTACTTTCATGGTACCACACCTTTGTTTTATTCTTTTCCTCAGGTACAGTCAAGATGCAGATCAGTGGCTGAATTACAGGTATCAGGGGTAAGGGCCGGATTCACAAAGAGACCATTTGACACTTCATTATCACTGAGTGTCCATAGTCTGCTGTTAGTAGATGCCCTTCAGACATTTGGCCCTGATTTTGAGCTTCTGGTTGCTAGTCACAAACATGTCGGGTATGTGTTTTGGGCAATTCACCATGTTGTAAACAAACTTGTTTTTGATGCGGCTTTTTAATTGAATGTGAAATGTTGACAGAATGGATAGTGTGAGTGGAAGCTTGCGAGACAGTGAGCCAACATCTCCCACTTCTCCAGGCTCGCCTTCCCCTGATGTTCAGAGTCCACGTTCAACCAAATTCACCACTCCACTAGCTTTAACGCAAGCACTTTCAAGTCTTCAACACGATTCATCAGGTCCACGAGGTGAGTTCCAAAAATCTCAATGCCAATTCTTTGTCTGTCCAGAAATGTGTCTCTAATTGCCTTTCCCTTTTCGCTCATATCAGCCATATCTCCATCGTGGTCTGTACCATCCCCTCCACCAATGATAACGTCACCCCAGTTCCTGCCAGGAGGAGGACTGTCAGCCCGTGCTTCCTACGTTGGTCTGGACACATTTGATCATGAGGCTCTCATAACTATAGAAATTCTACTTGTCAGCCCTGATTGTCCAACGAACAATGATCCTAATGACCCCTCTCCAAGAGAAGCTCTTCAAATTGTCTCTGTCCAATTTAATAATTTGGACATTATAGGTGAGTTCGAGTTTTTTTTTTTGTTCACCATATCAATTTACCACTTTACTTCTATTTCTTCTTTCAGCTAATCAAGAAACTATAGTAGAGTTGATTGGCTTCAGTAGACGTGTGTTTCCTCAGCTTAAAAAGAGGTCTACAGCAACTCATGGTATGTATCAATTTGAATATTGTGAAAGTTGTGTGAGCATGTGTTCCCCAAACCAATTCATTGGTTTCCTTTCAGTGCCTCGACCCTCTTCTCCCAGCGGGCAATCAGCTGCTCACAGCAGAACTGAGCACATGTCGCACAGTCCAAGCCTCTCTGCCACCACTCAGGTTCCTCAAGGCCTTGGATCTGCGTTAAGTCCTCCCACTGCCCGAACTGAATTAACATTTGACTTTCATCGGCTTAACGTTCTCCTTCTACGAGCTGTATTAAAAGATAATGTTCACACGGGCAGGAAGATTGCTACTGCTACTATGTCAGAAGCTAAGATTCATGCCACTATCGGTATGTCATTGGTAAATGAGTCTGATTCCACATTGGAAATTGGGATAGTTTCTACAATTTAATGTTTCCAACAGGCCAACAACTGGTGGTTGGAGGATCTCTAGGAGGACTACAAGTTCTCGACTTGACTCCAGAAGGACAGAAACATCAGAGGATTCTCAGCCTTGGTAAAGACCCTTTAGTATCTGATCGTCAACCAGATCTCGTAACTTGCCTGGGAGCTGATTTATACTCAATGGGTCAACCTAGCGGGAGCACTTGCACTGAAGAAAAGCAAGTACAAGCTTTTAGCTTTTCAGTGAGTCGCTCTTTGGAGAGTATTGTGCCTGGTCCAGGTTCCTCAGGTGAAAGAGGCAGGTGGTTTTGTTCATTTAGCAATAAAAGCTATGAAAGATATCTGCAAAATGAATCAAGTGAGTGTTATGTGGGTTTTTTTTCCCCCTTTATGCAGGGCTTTCATCCAATCAACAGGAATCTGAAGCAGTGGATGTCAAAATACGTATGGCATCTGTCTTGTACACACATTCCCCATGCTTAGTCAATGAATTAGGGTCATGTGCCTCTGAATTCAAACAGTACCTGAGTAACTTGGCAAGCTCAATCAAATCTGCAGCGACTGAGATGGCACTTGGACTAGTTCATGCAAGGTATGTATAGTAATAAGGACCCATTCCAATTCTATTTTCTGCTTTGTCTCTTATATTACTGTAATTTGGGTTTTGTATATTTGCTTTCAGAGCTGAAGCTCTAGCACAAAGTTTGTACATGAGTAGCCGCTTGTCAGCCTCGTTTTATGGTGGCTCTGGATCAGAGCTCTCATCACCAAAACGTAGAAAGAGAAGTGTTTCTCGTTCCTCTGAGGTGTATGAATCGGTTTCAAACACTACCAATCCCTCACTATGCAACACCAAAGGAAACGTCACACCCACCAGCCCAGGTGATGGTGAAGAGGATAGCCTTACATCTGCAACTGAATTGAGGTATAAATTTCTCTTGTGTTTGCCCAACATTCAAAATTTATGTGGTGATATTTGATTTCTGAATTTTTTAAAATTCGTTTGTAGATTGGATGTGGTATTAGATACTCCAGTTGTTGTAGTGCCAAGATGTCCCACCAGCACTGAAGTTTTAGTTGCTCACTTGGGAAAGATTTCAATCAGCAACATTCATGAAAGTAATCCAGCTGGTGTTCAGGATAGTCAAGAACACTTGTGGGGTACCGGACAGTCAAAAGAGCTGTACAGTATTGAGATACGAGATATGAATCTGTTTTCACTGGATACACTAAAAACTATTGAAGACACCAAGAAGCCAGGAGGATTACTTTCACAGTAAGTTTTGAACTGAAATTTGGCTTTTATTACTTAATTATCAACACACAATCATTTGCTTATCTTTCTCTTTCTGTAATAACAGTGGACAGGTAGATAGTTTATTTCGTGCAGAACAACTTTATGCATGTTCAGAGGCAGGAGTGCCTATTTTGCACGACACTGTCATCAAATTAGAAGTTGCTCGTGTAATGGGCTGTGGTATCATGCAAAAATCAGATAGTTTGTCATCTCTGTTACTTGATGACAACACAGCGGACTTTAATGAATATCAGTCACAAGATAGTCTACAGGTAAGGAGACATTCTTATTTCAACAATATTAATATTCACATTCTCTTTTACCCTTCTGAATAACTATTTTTCCTCTTTTTTTTTCTTCTCATCATCACAACTTGCAGGTGTCTGGATGTGTTGTCACAGCTTTGAAGGTTTCACTGTCCCGTCAACAATATGAGCAGGTTCTAGATACGGTTAATAGTCTACTGACGGGAACGGTACAGCCGTTAAGCTCTTCTGTCATGTCAAGTTCTCAGTTAGCACAAAATACAGCTGCTACAGCACAACGGGCACCTTTGGGAGATATTGCCGAAGAGGAACCAGACACTGGGGTTTCAACGTTAAACATGGATTCAAAATTACGTGCAAGAATGCTACATCAAGCACCTCCCACTGTTGAATACTCAAGGCCTGCACCCCCCCATCGCATCACAATAAAAGGTTTTGGCTTTCGTATTTTATTTATGCTTTAACACATTGAGTTTCCCATGTTGACATTTCTTTTTTCTGCTATTTCAGTCTCATTCGAACTGCCTATATTCACTTTGGAACTGAAAGGTGACCTTGGCAATGGGGAACAAGGCCTTGTTGACTTGTCATGCAGTGACTTCAAGCTTCAGTTTGAACGCCAACGACCATATGAGACTGTGATAGAGGTAACATTCCAAACAATTAGTTACGTCAAACATCATTAAATTAAACCATTTCTTGTTTTTCATTATCATTTGTGGTATGTTGATTTCAGATGTCTTTGCGATCATTGTTAATGGAGGATCTTCTTCAGCCACCTGATTCCAAACATCGGTTTTTATTAGTATCCTCTAATGGTTCTGAAGCATCAAGAAGTCAATACTGTGATGTGCCAGCTTTTGTTTCCATGTCTTGTCCTAATTTGAGTGGAAATTCAAGTGGAACAAATAATGTATTGCATGAAAATTATTTGAGACCACACCATTATCATCATGGGTCCCTTCCAGATCATCTAGAAAATGAGTCTGCATTTGTTTCTTCAAAGGCTAAAGTTAGCCATCGTCAAGCTAGTTAGTTTCTCTGCCTAGTTATCTTTTTTTTTCTTTTTGTCTTTCTTGTTTGAGATTTGGGTTATTTTCTACTTTTTGTTTGCAGGGAAAACTGCTCCATCTGGTGTAGGAGAATATCCCAGCACCCCACCACCCTCACCACTGCACCACAGTAGTGGCCGATTGAGAGATGACACTCTAGTCAGCATCAATATTGTGCTCATTGACCGCAATGCACCGAAGCTGACATCACTGTTCAACAATATTCATCGGAGTATAAGTGTAGATTTTAATACACTGGATGTTATTGTAAATGTGGAATCATGGGTCGTAATTTTAGACTTTTTTGGATTTGGTCCCTCCACTGGAGCACCACAGCCAAAGGTACTTCGGAAATGGTCTTTTTAGTGGTCAAAGTTTTTACAATTTTTGAAGGCCATAACATTCATACTTTGTGTTGCATTTTGTCTTGTTGCAGGAACAAGTGGTGAAAAGTTCTGGTTCAGAGACTGTAGAAGGTGCACAAGGTGACAATGTGAAATTGGAACTGGAAGTATGGTCTCTGACACTTGTCCTAAATAAACCAGAGTATGAAGTAGCTCGAGCGAATGTGTCTCAATTGTCAGCAACAGTTGTTAATCGTAATAATAATTTATCATTGGATGGACGCCTTGGTAAAATGAGCTTGATGGATGCCACACCTCACTCTGCATTTTACAGAGAACGATTCATTTCCTCTGGTTCTGAAGCTCTTAATGTCCATTTCTTCAGGTAGGAATTACTGTGCCATGATTCCTTTTCAAAACTTAGTCTGTTTGATTGTGTTCTTGGTTTTGCTTGTGTTTGTGTTGTTTTAGAAATAATTTTGAAATTCTAGATTTGGGGCTCCTGATCCACTGCTTAAGAGAGAGTACGACTCTCAGCTGAAAATTGAAATGTCATCTGTTCTTTATGTACACACACAACGCTTCCTTGCTGAAATAAATGCCTTTTTCCGACATTTCTCTCAGTTGCAAAATGTCCTTATAAACATTCGCTCTGCCAATCAGGTATATTTTGCTTCTTGTTCAGTAGTTTCAAAATTCTTAGGATTGTTAGAGAGAATGTTTAAAGGATTGTTTCTTTATTATTTTTAGGTCCAAGAACAGGCTGTTAGGAGAAGTCGGAGGCTTCTTGTGCTCACCGCAGGCTCTCCTGTGTTGTTGTTACCATTAAGTTCCCATTCTACAGAGATACTTGTGGCAGATCTGGGAAGGTTGAGCATAACAAATAAATTTTTACTTGCTGCATCTCAAGGAACAATAAGTAAAGTTTGTGCTGAACCAGAAAAACCAAATGGTATGATGCTTTTTGTGTTACTATCATTTATGATAAAGTATGTTTGTTTTGGGTTTTCACTACTGAAATTCTTTGAATTTTCCACTACAGATTGGCCACTCCTTGATGTGATGCAAATCGATTTAGTGAATATGGATCTCTATGCAGGCCAACGTCTTCCAGCCTATGACAATTTGAGGGAAACGTCATTATTGCGTCTTGGTAGCTTTGTTGTAGCCAAAAGAGGTCCTTCCTTACTTCGTGAAAAGTGCCAACTCAAGCTGCAGTTGGAAAGCAATCTTGATTCAATGCTTTCTCATGCTGGTGGGTATTGAACTTTATCACGTGAATCATGTAAATTTTGCATATTGAGCTTACAAAGTTATGTAATTGTTTAAATTTTAGTACCTGATATGAGTGTACAAGGAACACTATCAAGATTAAGTGCTGCTGTGGATTTATCACAGTACCGTTTGATTCGTGGCTTGCTTTCATATAACATTGGTGAATGTTTGGATGACATCGATGTGCAAGTGGCTGAAACCAGTTTCAATAATTCATCACATTCTGCTTTGGTGTGTAACTCCCCTTTTACAAATTTAATTACAACTGATGGAATGTTTTTCCCATATGCCATGCGTCTTCATACATTTAAAACAAACTATTGATGTTTTTAAAACTTTTGCAGAGTGCACCTTCTTGCTCTGATGTTTGGATGCTCATGTCTATTCACCTGGATCTTGTTGACGTCACTTTGAAGCTACAACTGAACCATGGCCCAGAACCTTGGTGTGACCTGTCTCCTGGCCAAACCCATATTCCAAGTCAAGGAGAAGGTGAATCTTCTCTGGCTTGTATTAATTTCATTAAATCACGACTCACCGTTGAAACATATAGTGACAGGTCTCAAGATGTAGATCTGGTATCCCAGGAAATTCTCATAACTGATACAAGATTTCAAGATGAGCCTGTTAATAAGCGCTCCAATGTGTTCACCAATATTCTGCAACCTATTAATATGATCTATTCAAAGGACATGGTTCAAGCAGAAATACATCATAGAAAACGTCGTGATTTCTCAAAATTTACTATTTTACTAAATAGTATGCGTTTGATGGCCATCTTGGACTGGTGGGAGGTTATCAAAGATTTCATCTCAGAAAATGCTGAAAATCCTTTTACCAATTTGGAAAAGGTCAATGTCTGTAGTTCTAAGCCCATTCATGCTGATGAAATAGATGGTGATGGTCCAGTTGTTCCATATGAACTAAAACTGAACATAACAGCATCTGAAATCGTTGTTGTTGAAGACACCTCTCAATGGGATGCGAACGCTGTTATTCTGAAAAGTACAACAGTTGTTTCTTTCAAACCTGCTCAAAGGAATGAACCTCTTTCATGTAACCTGAACCACTGTGAAGTATTTTCTTGCGTTTTGGGAATGGAGGATGAGACTGCTTTGTCAATCATAGATCCAGTCACTATTAGTATGGATTTGAAGTGTCAACAACGATCCCCCAGTGATGTGAGAGGAAGTGAAGATCAAGTCCTTGTCATCCAAACAACTGAACAGTTAAATGTTAGACTCTCCTACCATGATGTGCGCATGTTCATGCAGATGATATCGTCCCTCAAGCAACAGACGGTATCTGCAAGGAGTCAAGAATTCAAAATGCAGTGTCGGCCAGCTAATTTTTCAAGCCAAGTTCATAAGCTGTCTGCTCTTGGTTTTGAAACTGATGACTGTGCTCAAGCTTTAGATAGATGTGATGGTAAAATAGACGATGCTGCACTGTGGCTGACCCAATATGCCGTCAATCGTCCGCACCTCAGTGTCCCAGAGCAGGCCTCGGTATTATCATTTCAATTCATTCAAATGAATGTTAAATGTCTCAGCATCTGTGTCATTGATGACTGCAGAGATGCTGATGTTCCACTCTTGGAGCTTTCTTTGTCATCTCTAAATGCGGAGCAAAATTATTCCAACGGTGGTTGCAAGATTGAAGGTGTGCTGGCTAGTGATTACTATAATCGAGTGTTGTCTGGCTGGGAACCATTTGTGGAACCATGGTCATTCAAAATGCTGTGGGACCGAGTAAAGAACAGTGATGGTAGTGAGCTGACAGGAATAACAGTGAAATCAGATGAGCTGCTGAATGTGAACATTACCAGCACTTTAGTGGAGCTGTACAAGGCAGTCAAAGAGAATTGGACCGAGGACTACTACTGCACAAACAATAGCCGGCTGACGAGCAGCCCGGCAGGCCAGCGGCGCCGCTCTCCGTTTGTTCCATTTGCTCTCCGAAACGACACAGGATCAAGGGTGTTCTTTGCAACATGTGTGACTTCAGCTGACAGGTGAGCATTTGTCTTCTGCATACCTCATGTCCATGTGCATTGTATAGCATATTTGAATGCTGTCTGAGTTTATTATTTCATTGCCAGAGTTACCAAGCACGATACTGAAGGCTCCAATGTGCAATGGATTCCAGTCGCGCCAGGAGCAACAGTGCCATTCACATTTGAAGAAAGAGGTGCTTCGTCTTTTAAGAAATTAAGGATTTTCAGCCCTTCCTGTTACTACTAGTGAATTAACTCTGTATATTTCTTTGCAATTTTATTAGGAAAACTTCGTCATCAAAATACCCACAAGTACAAAATTCATCAATTGGGTATTTGTGTTGAGGGATGGCGTCCAGTTCCACCCATTTCAGTTGATAAAGTTGGCATATATTTCCGTCAAGCAGTACCTGAGTCTCAAAGATCAGTAAGTTATGCATAGTTTTACTGAATAGATTGACAGAGATAAGTACTAAATGTTATATGTTCATCCAGTAGTTTGACCATATGTTCATTTATTTCTTAATGTGTAGGTAGAAGCAAGACTGTTGAGAAAATTGCCTAATCCAGGCAGTGGAGATGTATGTGAAAGTAATATTTTTCTGGATGGGCCTGTGCATTCATTTTGTTTGTGTGTCTAAATTTAACCCTTTTTCTCTTTGTTTGAGTTAACTAACCATGTAATCTGCTTGATTGAAGTAATTCCATTTGATGTGTTTTGATTACCAGAAAATGTGACTGGCTGAGCCTAAAACACTTATTGAGTGGAATTTTTGCAACACATGTATATCTTTCACCTATCTCACCAGTATATCGCTCTTCCCAGCATCTAGATCTGCCTGGAGCCAGAGTTGTTTTGGAAGTAATCCTGGAAGGTTCTGCACAGAAATTAGTAATTGTGCGGTCCGCACTTCTGGTAAAAAATCAGCTTCAAGACCCTGTAGAACTGCGTCTTGAAAATACTTTGCTTCAGGGAAGTGGTGAGTCCCAACCTGTGTCCTAGTTGCTCTTTACCTAACTTTTTTTAAAACTGTACAACAATGAAGTGGTTTACTGTACCTTTTTATTCTCTCTTTCAGCCTGGGCTGGAGTAAAGATGATTCAGATTGCTCCCCAGTCTGTAATGCCTATTCCTCTAACACACACATTGGCTCAGCTCTGGGTCAGGCCTGTAACAGGCAGCTACCATGCTTTTAGCTCTCACCCCATATCGTGGACAGCAGTGACAAAGCCAGGTGACACCATGGAGGAGACACATTCTTGCCAAGCCAATCGAGGAAACAGCTACAGGTTTGTAAAATTCTAACTTTGATATCTTGCAAAAAATTTACACTAGCCAAAATATTGTTTGAAATTATCAATGTGTTTAATTTGAAAGAAGGAATTTTCATAATTGTTTTATCATTCTCAGGTTTTGTGCTGCTGTTACAAGGGAGAATTACCCTATAGAGCGGACAGGTCTTTGGGTTCAGCCAGCCCATACCATCACTCTTTTGTGCTGTGTTACTGTTGTCAACCTATTACCATATGACTTACACTATGCTGTTCAATCAAAAACATTGACAGCCTCCAGAGCTAGCGGTGTCATCAAACCTGGTGGCCAAGACCCAGTTCGAGAAGTTGATATTGATGGGTCAATTGAATTTTCCTTCCATTTGGATAATTTCCCTGGTGCTGGAACTCTTGTTTTACCTCCACAACCCAACACCAGTTTTACCCAACGTTTGCGTTTGCATGATCTTTCTTCAAGGAGGCTGTTTCTGCAAGCAAGTGTACATGTCAACAAGGGGTCCGCTATCAAGGTAAGTAAATTATTGTTGTTGCATCTTTCCATTTATTTTTCAACATACTTTTTCATTCTGTAACGTAATTTATTTTTTTTCCTTGACCAGGTGGTTGTGTGGTCACCTTATTGGATTGTGAATAAAACTGGACTTCCATTAGTCTTTCGCCAAGAGGGGGTTCCTGAAGAAACTGCTGGTCAATTTGCTGAGCATGAGGTAGCTCGTATGGTTGCCCCTCTACTCTTTTCCTTTTCTGACCATGAAGCAAGCCCCACAATTGTTGCACGGGTAGGAAGTGGAGTGCATGCTGAAGGTGTTCCTCAGGTACAAACCACCAGTCAGTTTGAATTTTCAAGTATGTTAAAATCTAAAAGGTATAATTTCTCTCCCTTTGTCTCTTTCTTTTTCAGTGGTGTGATCATTTCCATTTACACCCTGGTGTCCAGTTCTGCAGACTCCTAGTATCATTCAGAGAGTCTCGTCCTGATGTTATATATCTGATGGGGGTTGAAGTAAAGACAGGACGTGGACGGTACCGACGTACAAATATTGTCACCTTGTCACCCCATTACCAGCTTTTCAATCGCTCAAGCTACAAACTTCAGTTTGCTCAGAAATATTTTGCTACCACTCTGGTAAGTTTCTTTCTTTTTCATGCTTCTGAAATTTTGAAGTACTGTTAATCTAAATTTTACCTTATGTTCCTTAAACATTCTCTAGAGTGACCCTGGAGCACAAGCCACTTACTTGACAGCTGTGCCCAATTGCTGTCTGCCATTCCATTGGCCAAGGCAAGAAAAAGAACAGCTGCTTTGTGTTCGACTCTTGGCTGTACCAAACTGTCTCTGGTCAGGAGGATTCCGTATTAATGTAACAGACTCCCTGCACGTTAATATCAGGTAAGGAAAAGTTGCATTTCCGTCCTTCCTTAATATATTTTCTTATCCATTCGTTATCTCATTTATCTCTTTTATTTTGATGTTTTGAAGGGATCGAAATGGAAGAATGTACTTCCTCCGTTTAGAAATTGTTCTTCAAGGTGCCACGTACTTTGTTGTGTTCTCTGACGCAAACACAATGCCGCCACCCATTCGAGTTGACAATTATTCAGAGGTTCCCCTGTTATTCTATCAAGTGGGTGTAGTTCACGTTAAAAATTCTTATTTGTGTAATATTTACAATTTTTATAAATATATTTCTTTTTATTTATTTTTAGAGTTGTGTACAGGTTGAAAATTTGCAATGGTCCATTCGACCCCATCTCTCAATGCCTTATGCATGGGATGAACCAACTCAAGGTCCTAGCATTTCTTTAGTTGCTCCTGGCGGTGCCACAGCCTCCTATGATATGAATGTCCTAGGGCGAGGGAGAGACCTCACTTATGAGAATTTCATTTACATTGCCTTCACTGGAACATTCAAAAAGTAGGTCAAGTTTGATGTTGAGTAAGTCTGGTCTGCGTTGCTGGAAGAACTTCTGAGATGCTTATTTGATCCTTGCAGTGTTTCTGATGGCCCCTTTGACCCACTGGATGTGGAAGGACAACAGCTGGTTCTTGATGTGCCACCTGGAGGTACTAGAGTGGTACTGGCTCGCAAAGAACAAGGAGCTCGATCCCAATTGTGGCGCATGACTGGAGAGGGCCAGCTGCAACATGAAGGGAGCTCACCTCCTCGAGATCCCCACCGAAGCCACATGTTTGGCAGCAGCTCTACATCGTCATCCGACAAAATTCTTGTGTTGGACATTGCTGGGCCAGCTCCTCAGCCTTCCCAATACGTCGGCCTCACGCTGCGCCGCGTAGATAACAGACGCAAGTCGACACAAACTTGGCGATTCACAGAAGATGGGAGATTATGCTGCGCGCATAACAACATGTGTGTTCAGGCAAAAGATGGCTTCTTTGGTCTGCGTCAAGGTATGTGTGACTGGTAGACACATTCTGCCCTGGTAGCTTAAGCTTTTATAATCTATGGGAAGTACGTTGGAAAGGCAAGCTCTTTAATGACAGCTTAAGTGTACCTGTTTAATTATCTGCTTTTATTGATTTGTGTAGCGTTATTCATGTTCAGTTTCTGGCTGTGTCTCAGTATTTACTCATTTTCTATCTAATTACTATTTAAAAATTTGTTTTGTTTTTAGAGATAGCTAAATAAAACTTTGATCGCTTGCTAAGAATACAGTCAATCTTTATCTTTACTTTTGTCCCTGTATTGTATTGGCTAAGTCTATGGACAATAGTCCATAAATAGCAGTCCATTTTTGTTTGCATGCCTGGAGGGTTGCATGTAAGAGCTTGATGCATGTATGCAATCCTGGTGTTCCAGGAGCGTCTGGCGACTTGGGGTCTCATTGGCAGCAGTGTATGTATTTTAGTGTATTTCTACTTGTATTCTTCTCTTAAAAAAATGCTTTGTGCACCCAAGGTGATACATTTCCTTAATTTCATATCTTCTTGTATGATGTTATCTTAGCCTACTACCGGGTACGCATGGTGCATTAGGTCATATTTTATTTTCCCAACTTAATATAATTTCACCACTGATTCTAATGTTTTGTAAGTTATGTCTTTGCTCTCTTTGTTAACAACACTACAATACTTGAATTTGACCTTGCAGGGTGTGAAGCAGTCCTTGGGCCTCCTCAGCCTGTCACACACAGGTTGACCGAGGAAGGTGTTCCTCTTGAACAGGCTGTCAGCCGTCAGCGTTTGAGACCAGGGTCAGGATTTTTGGCAATAAATGTATTGACAGATGGTCCAACTCGAGTTTTGGAAATCACTGATATTAAATCCAAGGTAAGTTTTATTCCTTCACCCTGTTAAATGGTACAAGTTGAATATATGTCTGAAGATTACCTAGTCACCTTGTTACACCTGAAACTAAATTATTGATTTTGTGCCTCTCTTAAGCAAAAATATGCTCTTCTGGAGGAGCGTGATTGGGCTCACATATCAGCAACACAGAGACCTTCATTGATTCACAATGAATTGGGTCAATCTTCCCCATATGAACGTGTTGACATTAATGTGAGTGTGTGTGCAAAACTTTACGAGCCTTTGTGTCATTTTGACTTCAACTAAAATTTATTCTATTTTTTTCCTCTTCCAGATATGTTTGTTCCTTGAAAGAGGCTTAGGCATATCAGTGGTGTCACGCCAGCCCCCTGAAGAGCTGGTTTTTATTAGACTTGTGGGCATAGCTTTAGAACTCCAATTAGGATCAGACTCTCAGAAAGTTTCTGTCAGTGTGGAAGACATTCAAGTTGACAATCAGTTATATAATGCCCAATGCCCTGTTCTTCTTTATGTCAATCCTACAACTTCTAAAAGAGGAGGAAGCCCTGAAGCCCCACAACCAGCCATTGTTCTCGCTGCAGAGCGTCTAACAAGTCCCAACATCAATGCTGAGATTTTCAAAGTGATTAAACTAGTCTACATTTAATTCTCAGCTGCTTCAATATTGTTGTTGGTATTAATGTTTGTTTTTGTTCTTTTTTTCTATGTTCTAGTATTTGACAGTTGTGATTACTCGTCTCTGTCTGAGTATTGAAGAATCATTACTATTGAAGTTGGTAATCTGGGCAGGCTATAAGCCATCTATACCAGTGCATGAAGATGTGGGTGAAAGTGAATTTGAAACTCAACGTATACTAAGTGAAGCTACATCTATACATGCAAAGCGTTACTACTTTGGTCACATGCAACTTATGCCAAGTGAGGTGTGTACCGGAATGTTTCTGTTTTTATTTTAAAGTTGTCTCTACACATTTTCACTTTAGTGGCATATTACCCGTATTTTGAATTCCAGTTTAGACTCAGTGTCTTTACAAGTAACAAACTTCCACCTGAGCTCCAAGCTGTGAAACGGAAACTTGGCTTACGTCTGATCAAGTTTGAAGATGCTTGTGTTGATTTGGGTGGCTTTGTTAAACAACACCCCTTTGAGACCAGTCAATTTTTGTTCTCCTCTATCATCAAACACTACCAGCAGGTTTGTGGCAGAATTTTCCATGAGTATTTTGCAATTTTTTATTGCTGGATTCTGACTGTCTTCTCTTTACAGATGCTCAAATGGAGGGCTCATAATATATTGGGCTCCAGTGATTTCTTGGGGAATCCAGCAGCTCTTGCATCAGACGTTTCAGAAGGGTTTTCAGGATTAATCTTTGAAGGCAGTGTTAAGACTCTGGTGAAGAATGTTGCCCATGGACTTACAAATTCCACAGCTAAGTTCACCGGTAATTAACTCAATTGACATTATTATTATTATTATTTTTACTATGATTCCATCAAGGAAGAAACATTTATTAAGTTTATTGAATTTTTCAGAGTCTTTGGGAGATGGTTTGGGTCATGTGATAATGGATGAGCAGCATGACGAAGCTAGAAGGCGAATGCGAGGGGGAAACACTGTCATGGAACATTTCACTTCTGGTTTGAAGGGTCTTGGGTTCGGTGTTCTTGGTGGAATCACAAGTGTCGTAAAACAGACATGGGATGGAGCTGCAAACGACGGAGTGCCGGTAGCTACCCAAAATTACTTTTAGATTCCTTGTCTTGCAAATTAACTGTATTTTAATTTTAACCCGTTGTTTTTTTAAATGCTTCTTAGGGTGCTGTGACTGGAATGGCTAAAGGGCTAGTAGGAACTGTAACAAAACCTGTTATTGGTGTTCTGGATTTTGCATCTGAGGGTGCTAGTGCTTTCCGAGATCTTTGCCGTGACTCAAATCGATTGAGTCCAACGCGTTACCGTACCCCACGTTGTGTGGTTGGTCCCGGAGGTTTGCTGCCTCCCTACTCGGCCAAGCAAAGTGAAGGCCAGGAATTTCTGTACTCAATTAATGAACGCAACTATTCTGAAATGTAAGGCATTGTAATTGATGTTTCATTTTATATTGATTTGAATCCTTGTTTGTAGACATAAAGTAAATGGGTCATTGTGTTTTAGATTGATGGCCTATGAAGTGCTGCTGAGTGGAACTGAAGATTTGAGAATCCTTGTGTCAAGTGAGAAAGTGAGGGTTTTCTCTTGTGCTGGATCCCAGTCTGGAAGTCAACCGAATGCTACAGTTGTTCTTCAGGCCCTGCTAAGGTACTTACGTCGTAGTGTGTAATTTGAATTATCTTAAAAACCTGACTCTGACACTTCTGCCTTTTCGTACCTTCGTATTCTAGTGACCTCTTTGAATGTCAACCTGTCGCTAAACAAGATGGATCCAATACTCTGTATTTCATTGAACTTACAATACGAGCTGATATCAGTGCTGGTGCCAGTGGTGGAACCTCGCAAGAATCTATCAAGCGGCCATTAGTTCGGTGTAACTCTGAGAGAGTCTCTGTATGGGTATGTTCAGTGTTTTTATTCCTGTTTTTGTTGACAGTCAGATATCTTTTTGCCATATTAAAACAAACGCTAATTCTTAAATGATTTTTGTAGGTCTCTCAACAAGTTAATTATGCAAAAGAAATGTTTGAAGAAAGGCGGTACACTCTCTTGAGGAGCTCATCAAATTTTATGGATGAGTGACTGCTCTGTAATTTTAAGACCTAAATATTCACACTCAGACAATAACAAGTAGTAAATGAGAGAGTATCTAATGGATACACAAGCGCTCATATAGAAAGGGGCGCGGTTATTTTTCCTTACATTTTACTTTTGTTTGAAAATTATTTTTTTGATAAACAAAGAAGTTTATGGAGTGATCTGAATGAGAGAACTGCTCTTAAATAATCAATAATTGTACAGTATACTGTTAGAATGTTATGGAATGCAATAAATTTCTTCGACTGATAGGTAAGGGTTTTGAACTGATATTTTATAGGAAAACCAACTGCAAATGTTATTGGTTATGTTATTATTAATCATAAATTTAGGGTGCGGCGCAGAACTAACTTTGTTTGTGCCTGAATTTTCAACTATTGTATATATTGTACATACTGAACTTTTGTAGATTAAGAACATGTTATGGCTTATTTTTTAACGCTTACTGCTATCATGTAAATGCCTGGGGGGGAAAAAAGGAAATTGTGATGGTGTAAACTTTCCACCAAATCTCTTGGCTGTAAACTTGTTTGAACCAAAGTTTTTGTTTTATCTTCAACCTGCTAAGATACCGTGCCGCAGGTTCGGCCATAGTTGTTTCTTATTTATTCTTGTTATTTGTTTTATGCAGCCACTAAGTATGATAGAATAGTGTAAGAAATTAGTTGACGTGGAGTCAAAACACATAATATCGTAAAGCAAATAATGCAGATCAGATTAATAGGTACCTCACCCAACATTTTACTTTTACCAAAAGAAGCAACCTTCCAATTATGCTTGATAATAGTAGGATTCCTTTAAAAAAAAAATTGCTACCTTGTTCTTGATTTCAGATAGCATTGTAGCAAACTACTGTTTTTAGTTCGTTTCTTAAGGGGATGGTTGTGTTGTGTTTCAACTCCTTTGAATTCCTTTACATTTTTGAAAGTTCTGTTATTTTCAATCATGGTTTGCAATTTAAAATTGTATTAATATTCTTATGTTTTACATGTTACCCAGAAAACTTTCCTCTCTGAAAGAGAATAAATGTAAATTGCTCTGACCCACTTTCTAACCAAATATGGTTGTGATACTACCATACATTACTTTTCATAATTATATGGTGTAAACTGGTAAAATAAAAAGGTCTTTATATTTTTAATGAGAGGAGCTCTGTTTTTTTATTCCCAAAGCACTCTCGTGGCTTCCCTTTGAACTGAAAGAAAAACCAAATGGAAGTCAATTACCACTTGTACTACAGTAAATACACCAAAGCAACACATATTCAATTTCTATGTTAATAATAAGCCCCAAAGTAATTAATAAACAAAAAATTTAAAAAATCGCGGGAGACCGCGAGAAGTTGCAGTGGCGAAATTTTTGGTTGAAACTTGGTGCCGTGGCTGCATCTTCACTCCTCGCATTTCATGGAAGTTGGTGTCCCTGAGGGAAAGAAACCGCAACCCGTTGGGCGGGCACAGGGCAAGCGAGCTGAAGGATGGAGGACGCGGGGGTGGCCGGCGTCGTCGTTGCGCGTACGGCGCGTGCAGTACCCCAGGTGCGCTTGGCGAGCCGGGGCGCGGCTATCATGCTTGATCCAGTCAAAGGAGAGACCCCGCACCGGACCTGGACATTTGTCATCGTAAAACGTCCCGGACTGACACATAAACCCCGAGCAGAGGCTGGGCCGGGGAACGCTGGAGCAGCGGGCGAGTTCGAATCCATGTGACATGACAGTGACAGCAGACGCGGCGCTCGGGTCGGACCGCCCACCGCCCGCGCCCATCTAGACAACTTGCGCAACTGGGGCTCCCGTGAGACTCCTGTTCCTCGGGCCGCACGATGAGTGTTTAGCATCAAACATGCAATTTTATCAATATTTCTGTCCTCTCGTAGCCAAATACAACTGTTGAAGGTCTATGTAAATCATAAATAGCCCGATTGTCGAAAAAGGACAATACCTCCCCCTCCCCAGCTCCTCCAAAAAAGAGGTTGTATAACTAAGAAGCACAATACTCGAAGACCCTCGTTTGATCGACGATAATTCGTCCGAAAAATTATTCGGTCATTTTGTCGTCGGACAAACGAAATCGAGTGTTTTGTAGAATAGACCGGATAAATATTATTATTATTTTTTTTTGCTGGATTTCAATTTTTTGCTATTTCTAAATTATTTTTTCTAAAAAGTACGCTGCTGGTTTTAATTTATGTCCAAAAGTTAATTCGGACGTCGGTCAATCGACTGTAACTCACAATACTACCCATTCTCAAAAAAAAAAAAAAAAAAAAAAAAAATCTTGCAAAAAGCTTTCCAACTTTTAAAATAAATCCCTCTAGAGATGGCAAAAAAGTGCCGTGAGCCGCTGTTGTGGCCGAAAATTTTGTCGTTTTGATCGATTTTCCGCCCTCCGTTGCCGTCCCCTCCGTTGCGTCTTGTACGCACCAGTCGCCACACACATCGCTACACGAGCCTCATTAATATAGTGCGGCCCCCGCGGGGTGGGCTGGGCTGGAGGGCCGGGGGAAAGGGGGGAGGAGGGGCCACCAACTCGACGTGTGTAGACGAGCATAAGTGCAGTGGAGGGCGGCGGGACAATAACTCGTCATTTTTCACAATCCGTCGCCCCTCCACCTCCTTTCCGCCTTCCCCTTTCATCGCTTCATTTTTCTCCCGCCTCGCCGCTCCACTCGCTCCATCACCAAATCCGCAGTGCCACAGCAAATTTGTCGCCAATCGCAGCGTGGGTGGACACTGAAAAACAAAACAAACAAAAAACACTATGTAAATAATTTGTCGACGCTGCAAACACGCCGTGTGGGACAGGGGTTCCGGTTCAGGCGCCTCTATCGGGGGAAGACGGCGTATCTCCAGCGGCGTTGACGGGCCGAAGTCGGAACTGGAACGGGAGGCTTTGAAGCTGGACGGGACGGGATGGATCAGCGCCTGGCGCCTGGTGGGCAGGCCTCCCAGAAGCAGCCCTGGTCGGCGGGACTGCCTGTCCGCCAGGCGCCCGCGGCGGCGGTGCCTGCAGCCTGCAGCCGTGGGCTGCCCTCGCACAGTGGGTCAAAATCCGGGACACGTTTCGAGCTACTGAGTCGCTAAATGGGACTCGAACCAAACGCGTCACTCCACCGATGGATTGCTCTCCGAACGAGGAATCCGTTGATGGGGTCACGCGTAACGCGTCGAGAGTTTTGGCCGCCCACTGTGCCTCGGTCCGCTCTTCATTTCACACTATCCGAGAGGTTCGTCGCCGAGGAATCAATCTGCGGCCGCTGCTTGCGTGTCTCTCTGTCTCTCTCTGGCGCCATCCTTCCTCTCCCTTCCTTCGCGCTCTGTCGCCGCCGAGTCCATCTCTGTCTGTCTCCGTCCATCGGCCATTTCCAGAAAGCGTCCGTCTCGTGCGTGCTGCGTGCTCCAGCGAGGGGGCGAAAACAAAGAAAATGAACCGAAACGAACAAACACAAACAAAGGCAAAGAGAGACACAGAGAGAGAGTAGACGGAAAGTTGATAAGGGATCATCACTTTGCCGCGACTCTCTGCTTTATCTTTATCACGCTCTTTGGTAAATGAATTCCGCGTCCGAAAAAGAGTTCCGAAAAACAGCGCTGCTGCTGCTGCTGCTGCAGGTTTCTGATTTCTACGGTGAGGCTCCCCCCGCGGTCTTCTTCTTTTCTTTTTTTCACAGTCGCCCGTGCCGTGCCGTGCCGGGCCGTGCCGGGCCGTGGCCGTGGGGGAGAGGCAGCTCGCAGGACAAGCCCTCGAGGGCAGTGATGTGTGTCGTCTGCGCCCTCCCTTCTCCCTTCGCTCGCTCTCTCTGCGGACTTTCGGCCGCTTTCCTGCCACGCGTAACGGCGCCCTTTATGACCGGCGACGATTGGCAGTCAATGTTTCCGCCCATAATTTCAGAGTCGCGTGGGGAGGGGGGCGAAGAGGAGAAAGGGAGCTAGTCTTGCTGGTCATGCCATCCCGGGAATCCCGGGCCACGCCCCCCGCCCCAGCCCCCGCACGGGGCACCCGAAGGAGGAGACAAAGCACTCGAAAGTGCATTCTCAGACTCGTACTGATTTTTTGTTTAATAACGTATTGACGTTAGTGCACATTAATAAGCTCATTAACATTTTTATTTTTAGCTGTAAAATTATTATCAATTTTGTGTTGACAAATCTGGTAAGCTTCTTAACGAAATCCAATTAATGTGCAAAAACGCCAATGATTATTAATAAAATGTCTATTGAAGGATGAGAGTGTGCATGAAGTTGTCATTTCTGTTCGGTTGGACAGATGACGCGCCACCTTGTCTGCGATAACGGACCCACCACGCCCCCACCCCACCCTTTTCCCCCCGTTACGGCCAAGGGACGTAATTGATTAATTCGTTGGTGTTCAATCAGACAGGTTTGTGCTGCGCGGCGCGGCCGCGCCAGGCGGGGGCGGACGGACAAACACACACGGACAGACAGACAGACAGAAAGACGGACGGACAGCGCAAACAGGCGGGGCGGTACACATGTCGACGCACGTCCGCAGCGCCATGCATGTTGACACAGCGTTAAGGAGGGGCAGCCACTGCGCTGCGCGGCCCTCTGCGTGGGTGCGTCTCGCCGAACGCAGAACGTCACAAGTACTTGCAGAGATGGAGATGAAGGGCTGCAAGCTGCAAGATGCAAGCGCGATGGCGGGCAGCACCGCAGCCTCGCCCACCTGGCCGTGGACGTCGAGGCCCTGGCCATGCCCACCCTGCTGGAGCCGGGCCGCCCCGCCGCCGTGCTGCGGTAACAAAAGGCGACATGGGGCCTCGCCGACACGGGGTCGCCGTCCCGTCCGCCTCGCCTCCACCACACTTGAAGATAAATCATGCGCTTATCGCCGAGCTTTCTTTCCCCGGCTGCCAACCCGTTCCCGCCCCCCGGCACCGCCAGATTGCAGCAGGGATCCCCGGATCTGCCGCGCCGTACTCGTACCTTCCCCTAATCCTTCACCGACATCCCCAGGCCCCGCTGCCCCGGGCCCCGGGCTCGGAAACGCCGCGCGGAAACGTCACCCGCGGCAGTGTCTTCATCCCCCCCCTTTTCCCCCCTCTCCTTCTCCCTCACCGCTGCGGATGGAATATTGCGGCTGTTCCATCCAATCTCTTTTATTGCGTGCAGACTGCTATGGCTGGTCCTGCTGGTCGCTGGCTGCCGCATGCCACGGCGCGGCGGGGACGGCCTGGATGACTGTGAGCGGGCTCGCCTCGAGTCTTGGGGGACGCGGCCGCGAACGGCCAGCGCCAGCAGCACCACCAGTCCATCGAGGGGGCAGGCAGGGCAGGGCGACGGCAGGGTGACGGCTGGACCTGCGGAGAATGGCAAGTTCCGCTCGCGGCGCGGGGCGCGGGAGCAGGCTGCGACCTGTTGCCGAGCAGGGGGGCAGCTGCGAGGCTGCGAGCATCCCACGCGGACAGTTATTATTAGCCGGTTAATCAAATTATTATTATTTTTAAACTAATTTCGGGGCCGCCGCTAGTCTGGGGCGTGTAGCGGCTACACTGTAGCCAGTGTGGCTGGTAGCACGGCGGGGAACCTTGTGTTGGCCAGACCGGCGCGCCGGCGTGGCGCCGCGGACAGGGCGGCCAACGGGGCCAGAACCGCCTCCTCTACCCCCCCCCCCCCTCTCCATCGCGCCGCCAATGCCACTCCACTCCAACGGGACGGAACGGCACCAGTTCGATAGGCTACATTATTTCCGATGGATATTCCCAGCTTATCCCCGGGCGCCACTCCGAGCCTCGCCACCGACTCCCTTCTGCCTACGCGTCATCGGCTCGCGGGGAGGGGACAGACCAGGGGAACAGTTCGTACCAGCAGTGCAAAGTCGCCGCGGGGGTAAACTTGTTATCAAAACTTGTGATCTAAACTTGCGATCAAAACTTGTGACCCGGCTACTCCTATTAGGCTCAAGACCACCCCAACATCATTGGGATTTGGCTTTTAAAAACCAGCCCAAAACAACACCAAAATGAGTAAAATCCGGAGAATTTCGGTTATATCCGGTGCGACGCTGTGACCCTCCCTCGAGGCTCAGCGGCGGCCGCAGGCCCTCCGCGTTGCTTATGCCGTGGCGTGGGCACCAGATTATCCAACACACAAACAAGCAAGCCAAATTGCAGGCCACCGCCACCGCGGCCGGGGTGGGCCGGACAGGGCTGGGCGGTGCAGGGGGGCCGCGGGTGGGGGGCTTGGCTCCCTCGCTCCGTCCTCGTCTAGCGGCCGGGCCGGCCGGGGCTTCTCTCTTCTCTCTCGCTCCATAATTGCCTACAGATTGCCGCCCGGCCCTGTCCCTTCTCACGCCGCGGCGCCGCGCAGAATGATTTGCAAAGTCCCTGGAATCTCGCTTATTCCCCGGCGCCTCCCTGCACGCCGTCACCCTGCCTCACCTCCTGGGCAGCGCCGCACAGCGCCGCACAGCGCCGCCTAAAATATGGTAAAAATGTTATGATAAAAGAGAATAAATGCCCGCAATTTCACGAATTAGAACGCCTGGCCTGTCCCAGCAGCGCCGTGGACGTCACGCCGCTACTGCTGCTTGAGAAAGGAGGGCCAGCTTAAAAAAAAACTCTTAAAAAAGAAAGAAATTAGGGGAAGAATAAGACGAAGATTATCTCGGCGGAGCAGCCCGCCTCGGTGGAGGTCCACGTTCGCGTTATTGCCACCCGGAATGCGGCCGTCTTGTCACCTCGAGCACGGCGTCGAGGGCGGCGTGGAGGACGGCGTCGAGGGTGGCGTCGAGGACGGCGCCGAGGGCGGCGTCGAGGATTGCCCAATCGGCCGCCGTCAGCGCCAGGGGGGTGCGGGATCACGGCGTCGTCGGCCTCGTCGTCATGCATGTCCATCGGCGCGCTGTCCGTGTCGATGGCCGAACGGACGGCCATTGGTAATTAATCCAAGTGGATGACGACTAGCTCAACGACCGGGGCGGGGCAGGCCGTGACCGCCCCCTGGCGGACGACTCGAGACCCGCCACGGCACGGTGCGGTGCAGTCCCACGGGGTCGAATCCACTGCGGTTGTTCTTCTTTTATTTTCCAAGTGAGGACAGGGGATGCCCGGCCGGGTCGAGAAGTGAAGCGTCGGGGCGGGGCAGGCGGAGAAGGTGGGGACGGCCGGGCTCTGGGTCAACTTGTCGCGAGACGTGCTATTACCGATCATCATGGGATCCATTTTTTAAGACGCGCTGGCAGCCCCGCCCGTGACGGGCCGCCACACCGCGGAACAACGCGGCTACTTCCGCCCTGTCTTGCCCTCGGCGGCAGTGAGACGCGCAGTGGGAGCCATGGCGGGACCAGTGCGCGGCTGGTCAGAAGACCGTTGAGGCGGCCAAAATCCCGGACACGTTTTGAGCTCCAGAGGCGCTCAATGGGAGGGACCCTAGAGCTAAAAACACGCGTCTGAGAATTTTGGCTGCCACGCCACAACGGTCTTCGGGCCCACTGTGCAATGCGCGGCGGCGTCTCCGGGGGGCGCGGCGCGGCCCGAGGCCTGGCCGCGGAGGGGAACGGGTGCCTGCGAAAATAAAGGGCGGACGATGAACCCGCCACGCCAACCCGCCAACCCCCTGCAGGGCCCGGCCGGAGCGGAGGGCTTCCCGCGGCCCGCAGCCAAACCGAGAACCGGAGACCTTCGAAATGCGAGCCCAGCCAGGCCGGCCCGGCGACGCCTGGCGACGCCCCAACTACGTACAGCTGTTTTGCGTTCTTCTTCTCCTCCTCCTCCTCCTCCTCCCCTCGATGGCCGGTTTGTTTTCCCCCGCTCCCCTTGTTTTCTTTTTCTGTCCATTGTCCATGACTCCGTGAAATATGGCGCTGGCGCGGCGGCCTCCCTCACCGGCCGGCAGCCCAACAGCCCGCGGGCCCACCCGCAGCACCCTTTTCCAATTCCAGCCATTTACCTGGAGCCGTCGACAAGAAAGCAACAGCAGCAGCGGGTCCCTGGTCGAGGTCGGGCGGCGACGGCCGCGGCAAAAAAGAGGGAAAGAGCGCGGGGAAAAAGTGACATTCTGGTCGTTTGACGTGCCGGGAACGTGGTTATTGGCCGGGACCTTTGCCGTCTGCAGTCCAATCTGCGCTTCTCCCTCGCTGCCCTCTCCGGCGCCAGCTACGCCTCTGTCTCTGCCCGCTGGCTCCGCCCCTGGTTTCCGCCCCTGGCTCCGCCGCTGCTCGGCGTGCTTGCCCCTTCGTCATGACGCGCCGACGCACAGTGGGTCGGAAGACCGTTGACGCGGCCAAAATCCCGGACACATTTTGAGCTCCAGAGTCGCTAAATGGGACTCGAATCGCACGTGTGACCCCGCCAATGGATTGCTCTCCCATCGAGGAATCCATTGGAGGGGTCACACGTTCCGCTCGAGTCCCATTTAGCGACTCTGGAGCTCAAAACGTGTCCGGGATTGTGGCCGCGTCAACGGTCTTCTGACCCACTGTGCGACGCGGCCGGCAAGCTGCCTGTCCTGCAGCCTCAATGTAATTAAGTTGGGCATTAGCCCCCCGTGCGGCGCTGCGCGGCTGACACCCAATCAACCGACATAATTAATTAGCTCAGGTAAGTCGTTTCCATGGCGACGGCGCGACGCCTCATCTGGAGGGATATCCTCGGGGTATCCAGACTGGCTTTGGCTTTCGGTGGCGGTGCTCGCCGCCGTGCACTTGCTTTGTTCCGGCGAGCTTGCGCGCTGGCGATCGTGATTATGAGCATGACGGGGTGGTCGGCGAACGAGGCAAACGCGGCCCGGGGCGTGGCGGCGCGCCCGGCTGCTCGTCGGCGTGGACACTCACACACCCGCCACCGTGCCGACGGCGTGCCGACGCCGTGCCTCGGGGGGCGAGGGGCGATCCCTGATTAAACGCGGCGCCTGTCCGTCCGCCTCGTGTTCCCGCTCTCTCATTACGGGCCGCCAATAGCGTTCTCGCATTCCGACGCCGCGGCCGCGGATTGGCGGGCCGCGCTGTGCCCGTCGCCGAGGCCGTCACCGAGGCCGTCACCGAGGCCGTCGCCGAGGCCGTCGCAGAGGCCGTCGCCGAGGCCGTCGCCGAGGCCGTCGCCGAGGCCGTCGCAGAGGCCGTCGTTGAGGCCGTCACCGAGGCCGTTGCAGAGGAGGTCGCAAAGGCCGTCGCAGAGGCCGTCGTTGAGGCCGTCGCAGAGGCCGGCCGTAATTTCGAAATTAAAAGAGGGAAACGCGAAGGGCGGGGCGGGAAGTCGGACGGACAGGAATGGGGAACGGGCTGTCTGTATTGACAACCCCGCCGCGTGCCAGCCCCGCCAGCCCCGCCAGGCCGGCAGCACGGACCCATCTGCCTGCCTGTCTCAACTCCGAGTTAATAAGCCCGGCGTCGTCGGCGTGGTTGCTGCCCAGCCTGGCGGCCAAGGCCCCTCTTGGCCTGCAGCGTAACGCAGTCCACATCTCCGCGCGCAAGTTTTCGCATAAAACGCGCCGGCGCGGCCCGCGACCCGGACGAAGAGATAAGTGAAACTGCCTGGCGTCCCCCGGTCTCGGTGGCGCGGCGGCGCAGCTTTGGAATCCAACTCAGCACCTAGGCCAGGAGGCATAGAGCGCAGAGCCGCCGACAGTCGACCGCCGACCCCGAGGGCTGGCGTTCAAGTGTCGCTGCATGCTTGCCCTTCCGACAGGCGGTCAGCACACAGTGGGTCAGAAGACCGTGGAGGCGGCCAAAATTACGGACGCGTTTTAAGCTCCAGACTTGCTAAATGTGACTCGACTCGAACGTGCGACCCTACCAATGGATTGCTCTCCGAACGAGGAATCCATTGATGGGATCACACGTTCGATTCGAGTCCCATTCAGCGACTCCGGAGCTCAAAACGCGTCTAGATTCGGCCGCCGCCACGGTCTCCTGACCCAGTGTGCAGCCCTCGGCCGCAGTGAGGTGCTCCCCGACGGAGGGACAGAGGCGCGGGGTGAAGCGCCGTGCGAGCCCCGCCCGCCAGACAGAGCCGCGTTGCGGGCTGGCCTATCGCTGCGGCGCCTGGGGCCTCCTCACCTGGCTGAGCTTGCACCTACTACCTCGCGGCTTGGTCTTCGGAGACAAACTCCACGAGGCTCCGGGAGAAAAGACGAATGAGATGTGATTCTTGGTGGCGGTGGTGGTATGACGAGGTTCCCCGGACGCATCACGGAAACAGAAAATCAGGAAATAAAACCAGAAATCGGCTCCGTCGTCACTAACGATTCCCCTCCCTCCTTTCCGCAGTTGCCCAACTCTTTTCATTTCATCAATATTTTCCTGGTCCTCTTGTTGTGTACTTCCCGGTTGTGGTGGCGGCTGCGGCGGAGGCTGCGGCGGCGGCGGTCTCGCGCGCGGCCTGACTTCTTGTTCTTCTCCAAGTCCTCCAAGAGTTTGTCCGCGTGTTCCGCGCCTCGTTCTCGCAAAGCCCGAGCGAAAGAGAAAGAGGGGGAGGGGAGAGTCTATCGGTGACAGCCCGCATTTCCCGCTCGGCGGCCAAACTCGCCTCTTCCCGCGGTGATCGTGAGCCTCATCGCGACAGCGCACAGTGGGTCAGAAGACCGTTGAGGCGGCCGAAATTCTAGACCCGTTTTGAGCCCCAGAGTCGCTAAATGGGACTCGAATCGAACGTGTGACCCCACCAATGGATTGCTCTCCAAACGAGGGATCCATTGGTGGGGCACACGTGTGATTCGAGTCCCATTAAGTGACACTGGAGCTCAAAACGCGTCGATAAGTTTGGCCGCCTCAACGGTCTTCTGACCCACTGTGCAGCGCGCGCCTCCCTCACTTTCCCTCTTCGCGCTTCGCTCTCGGCGTGTCCTTGTCGGCGACAGGTGCTGTGACGTGTCGCGCTGCCGCGCTGCCCGGGATTCGGGAATCGGATTCTCATAAATATTTCAATTACAGCCCAGCGACGGCGGCGGGGTGCAGGCGGTGGGAATCTGCAGCACGGCCCACAGTGGGTCAGAAGACCGTTGAGGCGGCCAAACTTATAGACGCGTTTTGAACTCCACAGTCGCTTAATGGGACTCGAATTGAACATGTGACCCCACCAATGGATTGCTCTCCGGAGGAGGAATCCGTTGGTGGGGTCACACGTTCGATTCGAGTCCCATTTAGCGACTCTGGAGCTCAAAACGCGTCTATAATAATTTTGGCCGCCTCAACGGTCTTCTGACCCACTGTGCGGCCACGCCGTCCGCCAGCCAGCCAGCCAGCGACCGTCTGCTGGACGGGGCTCCGCGATAAGGGGGTCACTGTCAACACCCCGTCGAACGCCTCGTCCTGGTCGTTGCGGCGGCGGCGTGCGGCGGCGTGCGGCGGGGCGGCGATGCGGGCTCCCCTCAACCCTTCCACTAATAGCGCGCCCAAACAGCGCCTTACAGCCTTCAGGGCCTCGCCGCGTCGGAATCACGTGATTATCTCGCCTCTGTGGTCGTGATGATGCGCGCCGTGCTGGAGACTAGGAGACTCTGGGGCCGCCTCTGCCATGCCGCCCAGCCGCTGGAGCTCCTGCGGCACTAGGCACCTCGTTTGCGCGCCGTGCTCATCCTCCTCCTTCCCCCCTCCCCCCACCCTTTCCTGAGGCGCTTTCGGAAGCTCTATTTCCGATAAGTGCGATCCAGTGCGTTTCGTGGGAAGGAGCGCGCATTGAGACAAGGCGTCGCCGCGCTGCAGGAGCGGCGAGCAGCGGAGGGTGGACGGGGGGGGGGGATGTTTGCGGCGACCGTCCCGATGAGTCCCGGGGCGTCGCCGGCTGGAGATACAAGTAGCGTGTGTGATGCGTGTCAATAGAGGGCGTTCGCGGCGCGCGGCGCGGTGCACCAACACGGGTGCGTCAACACGCACGGCGCTTGCGTGTTGGCAGCCTCAGCAAGGGAGTGCCGCTGGCCCGGTGCGGGGAGTGTCGTCCTGCCCCCGAATCTTGCAACACAAAAAAATAAACACCCCCCAAAAAAGGAGGGAAAAGTGATTATTTTCCCCGTCCTGTCCCGCCCTGGCGCCGACGCGTCCTCATGTAACGCAGGACGCAGGCGGACGCGAGGCAGGGCCGCGGCAACATGTGTGATCAGCCGCAATTTTTCTCCCGCGCCGAAGACGACGACAGAGAGTGAGCATTATATTCTCCTCGTTTCCCCCGCTCCACTCCGCTATGCCGCTCTCCCTTTCCACTCTCCTTGTTTTTGCCCCCCCCCCTTTTTTTGCCCGCCACCGTAACATCCACAATTTGGCCTTGTTGGCGGGCAAGCGCGTCATAATGACCAGGCCTTTTATTTAGCGCGCCTGGCGCTTTGCGGCGGTGACCACTCGGCCTGTCCTCCAATATTTGAGTGCTGCAGGGCTTTATGAATAAAACATGCCGGCCGGGCCGGGGACTCGGCCGGGACGCCACCGAAGGGGGGCTCTCTCTTTCAGCGCCGTGGCCGTGCGGCCCTGCGTCAGCAGCTCGCCGAACTAGCCCCCGAACCCCAGAACCCGTCTCCTTCAGGGACACACCCGGCAGCGGCAAGTTGGTGTCGCATCGCAGCGCAGGGGCGCGCTGCAGTTTTGCGCCACATTGCGTCGCACAGAGTTGGCTGGCTAACGGGTCCCGATTTATCTGCGAGTTTTGAGGGTGGAGGGGCTGCGGCCGCTGCAGGCTGCCGCCGCGGCGCCTCCACTTGTCGACGCATACATTTGCCTCGCCGCCATCTGGGGCGCCGCAACAACAGGAGGTGCGGGGACGACGACGACGACGATGGCGGCGGGGACACGGGATATTGTCCAGGGTGTGCAAATGCCGCCCACCGCCAACTTTGCGCTGCGCGTCAGTGTGTGTGTGTGTGTGTGTGTGTGAGAGAGAGAGAGAGAGAGAGAGAGAGAGAGAGAGAGAGAGAGAGAGAGAGAGAGAGAGAGAGAGAGAGAAAGAGCGGCCAGCACGTGTTGCAGCGGGGAGGCCTACAGCGGGGAGGTGCCGTGCGGTTGAAGCTAAGCGGAAGCTTCGGCCGAGCGTTGCTGGCCTTGAAGCCTGTGTGCTGTCAAAGCCGTTTTTCTTGTCAAATTTCAAGCCGTTGCGAAAAAAAGAAATGTTGCTTTTATTTGAGGTAGTAGGCGTTAAGGACGACAAAGCGAAGGGCATCAAAATTTACAAGTCTCGCCTCTACCCGGATTGGGAGGCGTTTCTAGCACAGGTAGGGGAGGCGACCCTTGTACAGATCTGTGCGGCGCCCTGCCGCCACGCGCGGTCGGATATCTCGCTCGCCATAAAGAAGGCGACAACGTGCGACTTAATCGTGCATCGCGCCGCAAAGTAAGGCATCCCCCGGGGGGCGATTATTATGACCAAAGTTTTCTGCGGCGGCGCGGCGCTGGGAGGACAACGACGGAGCGGACGAGGACGACGACGACGAGGAGGACGACAACCCCGCGGACCAGGCCGCCAACTAGGAGAGTTGGACCGTTGTTGTGGGGTAGAAAAATGTAGATTGCGCAAAGTAAGAGTGCTTGGGCACGGCGGCACGGCGGCACGGCCCGAGTAGTCCGTGCCCCCCAGGCCCCCAGGCCCAGACGCCAAGCAAGGCTCGCCAGGGAAGGTCGCCGTGGACTCCGCCTCTGCCGCGATAGCCATCTGCGCGTGCTGCGTGCTCGGCCGTAAATAAATACCGCGTCCCGCCGACCGACCGACCGACCGGGTCCGAGGCCTGCCCTGTCGGCCTGCCGCACTCCGGGCCGAGGTCGTGGGCGCGGAGCGGCGAGCAGCCCCTTTGGGGGTCGAACTAGGGCAGGGCGTGGCGGGGCGTGGCGGGGCGTGGCGGAGCTGGGCGGGGGCCCACACCGGCGTCAAATAATAAAGAGATTATGTAATAAATTAGTAGCGCGAAATAGCGGAGGACAGGCGCCGCCGCCGGGCCGCACCTCCACGCCAGCCGGGCCGAAACAATATTAGGAACAGCGCTGCGCCGCCGCCGGCAGCCAGGGCAACGGACGGAGGGAAGTCCAGAGGTAATTTGCAAAACTTCCATCCGGTTTCTTTTCCTTGAACCCTTCTACTGCTGCTTTGCCGCCACCCTGCCGGCTTATCGGCCCGGGGCAGCCGCTGCCTGCTTATCGTTGATGAATGCTGCGGCAGTCCGGCCGCCTGGGAGGTCCCCCTGGAGGTCCCCCTGGAGGTCCCCGTCGTGCGTGCGGCCCGTGTGCAGTGCGGCGCCCCGACGCCGCGTACGGGTGCCGCATGGCCACGTGTCCATCTCGCGCGCATTAATTCCGCCTCGCCCTCATCCTTCTTGCTCAAAAGTGACGTGTCGTGTGGCGACGCGACGCGGCCAGCCAGTCGTGGTGGGGCGGGGCGGGGCGGGGCGGGGCGGGGCGGGGTGGGGCGAGGCGGGGTGCCACACTCCCGCAGGACGCTGGCCGCACACGCTAAGGCCACCAACCACCAGGCCGCCGGACGCCTTGATAACTTATGCACCACACGGCCAGTGGAGTTCACTTTCGGCCGGCTGGCTATCTATCTGGGCCCGGCCGGGGAGGGCCACCCGGTGCGGGTTCGACTCCCGGCCGGGTGGGCCCGTGGGGCCTTTGTGTCGGGGACGGCCAGAAGCGCCACACATGGCTTTGTGGCGGTGACGCGGGGCGCGGCGCGGCGCGGCGCGGATGGCAGCTGGGCGTGGCGGTGCCTGGCGCGGCCTGGCCGCCGAGCAGCCCACCGAGCGGCTCAGCTGACTCGACTTAGCGCAGAGTAATTGTGAAAAACGGCGCCCGCCTTCCCGCCGCTTGGTTTGACGGGAACAGATGTACGAAATAATTAACACAATTGCGGCGGCAAGTCGAGTCCGCCGTAAACAACGCCCCCCCCCCCCCCCCCTCTCTCTCTCTCTCTCTCTCTCTCTCTCTCTCTCTCTCTCTCTCTCAACTAACCCCCTTCCTTTTTCCAGAGTTGCTGCTGCTCGGCGATGCTGCCCCGGCCCCGCGACTGCGACATGTCGTCCCGCGGCTCATTTGGAGTCCGCCGGCAAGCTGCTGGGCTGCTGGAGCACGGCGGGGCACAGTGGGACAGAAGACCGTTAAGGCGGCTAAAATTCGAGACCCGTCTTGAGCTTCAGAGTCGCTAAATGGGACTCGAATCGAACGTGTGACCCCACCAATGGGTTCTTCATTTGAAGAACACTCCATTGGTGGGGTCGGACGTTCGGTTCGAGTCCCATTTCGCGACTCTGGAGCTCAAACCGCGTCTCGAATGTTGGCCGCCTCAACGGTCTTCCGGCCCACTGGGCGGGGCACGGCGGGGAGCCCGCCGCCTAGAAGAAGTGCGCCGCCGTGCCGCCGTGCCGCCAACTTGGGCAGCAGGCCGTTGTTATGCTTGTATCACCCATAACTTTGCGAGTTGTTCCTCAGATGAGACTGCCGCGCGAGTTGAAGGGGCGTGGCGGTGCTAGCGCCACGAGCTCGTCAAGCCGCTCGTGCCGCCGTCGTCTCGCTCCGTTGTTGTTGTTGCTTCTGGTTTTGTTTTTGTTTTCAGCAATGTGTGACACAAAGCCCGCGACTGACGCGCTTGGTGCTTTAATCCAGTGCTGGCCATCCCCGCCGCAAGTTTTGTATGGCGCGGCGGCGGAGGTGGCGTAATCCTGGACCCGAATCGCGGATCCCGCATCGCGGCGCCAATCCGAAAGGGTTCCGATTCCGCGCCAGATTTATGGCTGCTTCGATAGTCTCGATCTGTCGCGGCGATACTAGCGAGTCTTATTGCGCGGGGCGAGGCGGCCGGCCGGCAGGGAAATGACCCAAAATGACCGTCAAAATCGCCGGCTTGATCGCCGGCCAATGCCGGGCCGGCATTCATTGTTCTGCCTTTTTTCACCCCCCTGGCCGTCCGATTGCAGCGCGCAAAAGTTTTGCATGCCGTATGGCTGCTGGCTGGCCTCTGTGCGAATGCGTAAATGTTTGTGCTATTTCCGCTATGTGTGCGTGCGTGTGTGTACGAGTGTGTTTTGCATGTGTGACCGTATGCGAGGCCGTGGGGCTCCGCGCTGTCAGTAGCCCATAAATCTACCCCCTACCCCTTTCCCCCTCCCGCTGCGAGACCCTTGTACTCCAAAGCGCCCCTTCCCTCCCCCTCCCCCTCCCCAAGCCGCAGGGCTCTAGGAAGCCGAGCAAAGTGGCTGCCTCCAGCCACAATCAGGGACACTGTATTTTATGGACGTACATAAGCCTTTTTCAGTGAATTGGGTGGAGCGCGCGCGTGCAGTGAGGGGGGGGGGGGACTATGCATGCTTTGCCTGCAGACGTGGCGCTGGATTCACTTGATCGTCCCATGCCGCTAGCAGGTGCCGCCGACGGAGTGAGTGTCCGCTTGTCTGTCTGTCTGATGATCGTAGAAATGATATCCACCCGTTTTTTTGATTTTTTCCAGTGCAGCAGCCGCTTACGGTTTTCGTCGCCGCGAGGAGGGCTTACTCGTCGTGTTTGCTGCGCAGTGCGCACGGAGATAGGCAAATCCGAATAAATCCGCATTAAATGAAACAAAATGCAAAATAAATGGAGTGGCGCTGGCGCGGTGCGTCAGTCTGTTTTTGCGGCAGCGATCAGGCAGACAGACAGACAGACAGTGAAAGAGACAGACAGGCAGCGGGGGGGGGGCGAGAGGAAAGCGCGCAACAGAAGATTTCGGGGGCCGGGCCAGGTTAGGGTCCGCATGTGTGAGACCAATTACGCCGCATATGAGGCGAGGCGACGCACGCGTTACGCACTTAACACTCCCCTCCCGCCGGGCAGGCTGGCTGCTGGCTGGCTGCTGGCTGGCTGCTGGCTGGGGCACACACGTGTGAGTGGCGAGACGGGCAGCCAGCGCAGCCAGCGCGCGGCAGGACTGCCGGGGTGTATACTCATTTCACTTCGGAATCCGTTGCGCCCCGTCCCCCCTCCCCCACCCTCCCTGTCGCGCGCCTCGTCAGGCTGACGACTCGCGGCGCGGTATAGCATACACCAGACAGAGCCCGGCGTGATTTACTTAGGACCCTTGTCTGGCCTTCCCTCTCCGTGCGTCCCCGTGTCTCGGCGTAGTGCAAAGACAACGCGCCACAGTGGGTCAGAAGACCGTTGAGGCGGCCAAAATTCTAGACGCGTTTTGAGCCCCATAGTCGCTGAATGGGGCTCGAATCGAACGATTGGCCCCACCAATGGATTCCTCCTCGTCCGGAGAGCAATTGTGGGGTCACACGTTCGGTTCTAGTACCATTCACCGACTCTGGCGCTCAAAACGCGTCTCGAATTTCGGCCGCCTCAACGGTCTTCTGACCCACTGTGCGCGCCACCGCCCCGCGCCCCGCGCCGTCAAGTAGGACGAGGACGAGTTACTCGCGTCACCTAACTGCCTCCCGGCCCGCGTCGCCGCCTCATCTCCGTGGCCCCCGGCGAGGGGTTGGCTGACAGCTCCTCGTCGTCGTGGCCCCGCGGCGACGACCCTGGGAGTCGAATTCGGCCACATGTTTGCCAGCAGCGCGGGAAGCGGGTGGCGGCGGAATCGGAAAAGACGCTGGTATTTCTGTTTCGTGTGCAGCCAGCCGTCAGGCAGGGCCGTTTTCTTCTTGCCGAAGTCACACCAGCGCAGAGCCAGGCCGCGGTCCCCTCCGCCATCCTTCTCGCGTATCTCCAGCCACCGGGCACATAGGCCTGGCCAGGTCTGGCCTGCCGAGCGATCCCGTCGCTCTGCCTCTCTCGCACCCCTGCAGGACGATGGCTCCAATGAGTGGTGGCGGTAGGGCCACCGATGAGATCTCAGATATCGACTCTCTCTCTCTCTCTCTCTCTCTCTCTCTCTCTCTCTCTCTCTCTCTCTCTCTCTCCCCCCCGCTGTCCTCCACCTTTTCCGCGCGCTGTCGCCCGATTTAGTGCGCTTTTCCTTCGGTCCTTCGGAGCGATCGGCGTGGACCATCGTTTCCCGCAGAGTGCGTGAGTGTGTGTGTGTATGTATGTAAAGTGCTCCCCTTCCCTCAGGCTGCCAGGTAACAAATGCCGCCGCCCCCTACCTGGGCCGTGTGCCGTGCATGCCGACCGGCCCGCATTTCCATTGGCTTGGCCGGCCCACTGTGCGCGCGGCCCGTGTGGAGTGAAGGGAGAGAGGCTGAGGCTGCCGGCCGGGCCGGAGACCGATCGCTCGCGACATGTGAAACGTATTCCCTGTTCCCTGGCTCCACCGAAGGCCTTAAATTGCCCCCCCCCCCCCCCGCCTTCCCTCAGGTCATGTTCGCATTCTCTACCCACTCCGGCTATCGCCGCGGCAAATTATAAAATTTACTTGATGTAAGTAAATTTTTTGCATTAATATGCCGAGGTGAAGTTCTGCTTTGAGTGAAGTCGAAAAATTCTTGATACGGTTAGAGTTGAATTGTTTGCAAAGCCTATTAGAATTGCGCGGACACTCAGTTTAGCTCGAGTCAAGACTTAGTATTTTTAATCAAGAAAAATATTTTACTTGATTCAAGAAATCATTTTTTGGGTGCGAGAGAGCGCCGCCGCTGAGCCGCAGCGCATGGCTTACGCACTGACGCAACATTGCCGCGCATGCTTACGCTCTCCGCGCCTCGCTGGCGAGGAGGCCGGCAGGGTGTGCTTGGTGTGCTCGCCGTGCTTGCGGTTGTCGAGCCGCGCGCCTCCCCTGATTGCCCTCCTTCTCCTTTCATCTGAGTTCGCCATCTCTCCTTCATTACCCCTGCCCTCCCCTCCCCGCTGCACCCCATCATGTTTTCCTTCAGATCCCCTGCTCTGCTCGGCGCTATCTCCACCGCACGCCGCCGCACCAGCCGCACACACGCATGCAGCAGGGCTGCCTCGACAGACAGCGCGTCGCTCTGTCTCTCTCGCACCCTTGGGTCAGAAGACCGTTGAGGCGGCCAAAATTCGAGACGCGTTTTGAGCTCCCGAGTCGATAAATGGGACTCGAATCGAACGAGTGACCCCACCTATGGATTGCTCTCCTAACGAGGAATCCATCGGTGGGGTCACACGTTCGATTCGAGCCCCATTTAGCGACTCTGGAGCTCGAAACGTGTCCGGGATTTTGGCCGCCTTGACGGTCTTCTATAGCCCACTGTGCTACGGGCAGGCCAGCGAGTGCGAGAGAGACAGACAAGGAGCCCACTGAGCACACAGCCCACCTTGTCAAGATGCGTCGTCGGCGTCCTCGTCTCAGCCAAAGGGCACTCTCTGGCGGTGGTGGCGTGGGCGGCTGAGGTGGCGGGTTCGAAACCCTCCACCGCCAATCTGGGTTGGAGCGCGCAGCGCCGAGCAGCACGCACGCACACGCAAACACGTGCATGTTTCACACATGTGATATGGATTTCACACACACCGCGCATATGCATGCCTGCGCTGTCTCGCTCTGTCAACTCGCTCCCAGCTCTGCTCTCACTTTTCCCAGCACACCATCTCTCTCTCTCTCTCTCTCTCTCTCTCTCTCTCTCTCTCTCTCTCTCTCTCTCTCTCTCTCTCTCTCTCTATCTCTCTATCTCTCTCTCTCTCTCTGTCTCTCTCTCTCTCTCTCTCTCTCTCTCTCTCTCTCTCTCTCTCTCTCTCTCACACACACACACTACCCCCGGCGCGGTCCATTTCCATTATCCTGTAGCGGTTCTCCGTCAAGTATTCATGCACCGACCAGGACGCACGTCCTGCCCTCACCCAACCACTGCACTGAGCACAGACGGCACGAGTTAGTTTGTGACGTGCCTCAGTTGGCAACCGCGCACGCCCCATGAGGCGAGACTGACTGAGGTGCGTCCGGCAGCCCCTGTGATTTGCTAATGGCAATGGACGCCATGGGCGCTCTGGACACCAGGCAGCGCTCCGCTGAGCTTTGTCCTCCCCAGGTGCATGGCCGGGGTGCGGCGGGGCGCGGGGCGGGGGCTGCGGCGGGCTGTACGGACGGCCAGGGTGAGGTCTAGCTTGGTCCAGGCGTGGCGGTGAGGCCGCTGCCGGGGGGTTTGCGAGGATTTGCGGCCGTGCCGTGTCGTGCCGTGCCTCCCACGGTGAGATCGGCGGGGTGCGGCACACAGTGGGCCGCAGGCGGCTAAAACTCTGGACGCGTTTTGAGCTCCAGAGTCGCTGAACGAGACTCGAACCGAATGTGTGACTTCCTCGTTTGGAGAGCAATCCATCGGTGGGGTCACACGTTCGGTTCGAGTCTCGTTCAGCGACTCTGGAGCTCAAAATCCGTCCGGGACTTTGACCGCCTCCACCGACCGGTCTTCTGGCCCACTGTGCGGCGCCACGGCACGCGGTGGCCCGGCGCGGTCGCATCGCCCGCGACTCCCCGGTGACCACTGAGCTGAGGGGCTATTAGCAGAGTGGGATGCACACGGGCGTGATGCGGTGGGGAGTGGGGGCTGTGGGGTGCAGTGGTGCGCTGCGTTTGCTGACTCGTCAGGTGAGTCTGCATCCGCCATCCACCGGCCTGAAAAAGCCTGCAAAGGGGACAGCGGCGGGGGAAACGGCAAGTGCACATCGCACAGCGCAACGCAAAGAAAAAGCCTCAATCAGTGTTTTTCTTTTTTTTTTCCCCTTTTTCGAGCGGCAGCAGCGGCGTATCGGTCTTTCCCTTTTTTTCGCGGGAGTGCGAGCGAGGCCAATGATAGCTGCAGCCTATTCGGGCGCGAAAAAGGAACTACACCGAAAGCGGCGTTCTTTTTATTCTTGCCAGCTGGCTTGTCGAATTCGCTTGACACGGCCCGGCGGCCCGGCCGTGGATGCCGGTGGGCGTGTCGGGAGGCAAATGATTTTGACAGCGGCAACGATCGGGTGCACAGCAAGGTCCTTGCGAGGCCGTCGTGCTGGCCGAGGCCCTGTCCATCTCCGTCACCGAGGCCGTCGGGACGGTGACCAGCTCGCTATAAATAGGGCTACACCGTGGAATAGGGGCTGCGGCGTGGGTTATAATGGGTGTGCAGTCGGCGAGGTGTGTGCGCCGCGGTACTCGACGGCGCGTGTCACACGTGTACTACGCGTGTGTGTGTGTGTGTGTGTGTGTGTGTGTGAGAGAGAGAGAGAGAGAGAGAGAGAGAGAGAGAGAGAGAGAGAGAGAGAGAGAGAGAGAGAGAGAGAGAGAGAGAGAGAGAGAGAGAGAGAGAGAGAGAGAGAGAGAGGGGTCGCGGGGAGAATGGCACAAAGCGTTAGAGAGCAGGGTGGGCGCGGGGCCGGGGAGGTATGTATGTAAGTGAAATGTAAATGGGAAGGGAGTTCCCTGGCGGGCAGAGTTCCGGCCGGCCGCGCACTCGCCTCCCCTCCCCTCCACCGGTCATCTGGGCCACGCTTTGAACTTCCCCTCGACTTCGAGATAACTTCTCGCGAGGCAAATGGTTTAGCAGCCACGCGGGTCGGGGTTGCGGCGTCTTTCATAGCGCAAGTCCACTTTCTCACGCCACAAAAACTGAGACCAAGACACACACTACCGACGGGAACGCGCGCACGCGGCATCGCTCCAAGTTAAGTTGCCGTGGGCGAGCGGGATCCCGATAATTGGTCACTAGACGTGAGTGTTAATTTTTGTCCGTGTAGCGGGGCGTAATGTATGCACCGCATGACTGTGTTAACCCTGGCGGCTCTCAGCCGGGCGGGCCTGGCCGCCCCACCCCACCGCGCCCTCCAGCCTGGAGGCTCCAGGACTCGGAGCCCTCGCCACCGCGGCAGCCGGTGTGTCCAGCTTGGTCCAGCCGAAAGGGCGCCGGGCTGCGGCGCACAGTGCGCCAGAGGACCGTTGAGGCGGCCAAAATCCCGGACGCGTTTTGAGCTCCCGGGTCGTGAAATGGGACTCGAATCGAACGTGTGACCCTACCAATGGATTGCTCTCCAAGCGAGGAATCCATTGGTGGGGTCACACGTTCGATTCGAGTCCCATTTAGAGCTCAAGACGCGTCTAGGATTATGGCCGCCTCAACGGTCTTCTGACCCACTGTGCGGCGGCCGGCCAGTGATTGTGGAGTCCTGGAGGCTGCGCATCGACGCGGTGGCCCCTCACTGGGGTTTACACCGGAGGTTTACACCCAAGGTTTACCACCTGCCGTATAGTTAGCAGTCAAGTCAGCGCGGTGCGGCACGGCGGCGACGTTAGCGCCCAATATCCCCGCGGCCCCCGAACCCTTACTCAGCGTCGTCAACACGGAACGACCCGGTGATCGCGGTGGGCTTGCGTATCTGTGCCACTCTGTCGTTCTGCAGCGGGGACACACGCGAAGAGTAAACCTGTCCCGTGTTCGATTACCGACTGCCTCTCCTTTTTGTCCGTTCTAGCTGGGCCTCGCCCCTACCCTCCACCGCGCGGCGCGGCGGGCCGTTGAGTTTGGCGCGCGGCGCGGAGTGCTTGTTTGCATTTCCGGGCGCCCGGTCCGCTAGGTCCGCTTGGTCCGCACCCCATCCCGGCGGGGCGGGGCGATCTCTGCCGCGGTCTGGATGGCCGCGGCCGGCTGTGCCCGGCACTGCTAACGGGGTGGCTGCCGGGCAGCAGCGCTGGCCGGTCCACAGTGGGTCAGAAGACCGTTGAGGCGGCCAAAACTCTGGGACGCGTTTTGAGCTCCACCGTCGCTAAATGGGATTCGAACCGTACAAGTGACCCCACAAATTGATCGCTCTCCGAACGAGGAGTCTATTGGTGGGCGTCACACGTGCGATTCGAGTCTCATTTTAGCGACTCGGGAGCTCAAAACACGTCTGGACTTTCGACCGCCTCCACTGGTCTTCTGGCCCACTGTGCGGCGGTGGGTCAAACCGCCACTACCGGCCCGGCCCAACCAATGTACGATTATCGAAAAGCCGGCCGCACACAGCGCGGGGCCAGGCACAGTCGTCTAGCACAGTGGGCCGGGCAGGGGCACAGCTGTGGGCCGGCCGGGCCACGCCCTGCCAAGGGGCCGATCCGATGGGGTGTTTGGCCGGCAGTGCAGCCCGCCGAGTATAGTGGGGCCTGCGGTGGTCCTTCCGCCGGCCCTGCCACACCCCGCCCGCCCCTGCAACCCTTCGGCCGGACCGCGCACCGCAACCAAGCGTCGCCGCAAACTTGGCGAATAATTGTTTACAATTTGCATACAATTCGGACACAATTGTGTTTTCCGCGCCACGCTTTTGTCCGCCGCCGGCCGGACTGGCGGCTCGGATTGCGGGGAGGGTCGGCGCGGCCGTAACTCGAGCGGAGCAGGCCAAGTAGCGCAGCGCAGGAGGCTGACTGCAAGTTGCCGCTGCGCCACTGCACTTGGCAGTTACTGTCGCGGAGACTGCAAGATTGTCGTCGCATGCGGCGTGTGTAGAGGGCTAGAGGGAGGGGGCGCTAGTGCAGCCGCCCCCCGTGGACCTCGCCCCCCACGCCGCGCCGAGCCGGCCCAGGTGGTCAGAACGCCTGCACGTGGGTCAGAAGACCGTTGAGGCGTTGAGTACCATTTAGCGACTCTAGGGCTCAAAACGCGTGTATATAACTTTTGCCGCCCCAACGGTCTTCTGACCCACTGTGTGTCGCGGCCCTCCAGCAGATAAGCCGAAGAGAAAGCAGGAGGGGAAAATTGCGTATCGCGGGGGAAAAAGGCGTCACTTGATGACAAGGCAACATGGCCGCGGCCGCACAGTGGGTCAGAGGACCGTAGAGGCGGCCAAAATTCTAGACTCGAATCGAACGTGTGACCCCGCCAATGGATTCCTCGTTCGAAGAGCGATCCATTGGTGGGGTCACACTTTCGATTCGAGTCTCATTAAGCGACTCTGTACCTCAAAACGCGTCCGGGTTTTTGGCAGCCTCAAACGGTCTTCTGACCCACTGTGCGACACGGCGCGCGCCGCTATCGGCGAGTCGTCGCCACTGACCGCTGCATCATCACTGCGGATATGAAATATAAATAATTGGCCTTTTCTCTGTGTGATTATCAAAATGAAGGGCCGCACGACGAGGGCGCCGGCGCCGCGAGCGCAAACAGTGCCAACAGCCTGCGGCGTGTGCGGCCCTCAGTGGCGGCAGATTTATTTATTTTTTCATATTTTTATTATTTCTGCGGTGCGTAATGAGACGGAACGTGGGGGTCTGTCATTTAAACTGATGTGAGCCATGGTTGCGTATCAGCTGTGTTGGCCGAGATTCAGCCCGGACCCAGTGAGGGCCCCAGCCGCACAGTGGGTCAGAAGACCGTTGAGGCGGCCAAAACTCTAGAAGTGTTTTGAGCTCAAGAGTCGCTACATGGGACTCGAATCGAAACGTGTGACCCACCAATGGATTCCTCGTTCGGAGAGCAATCCATTGGTGGGGTCATACGTTTCGATTCGAGTCCATTTTAGTGACTCCGGAGCTCAAAAAACGTGTCGGGATTTTGGCCACCACAACGGTCTTCCGACCCTCTATGAGCCGGGGCCCCAGCCAGGGCCCTCGGGTGCGATCACGCTGCCCGGCCGCACCTGCCGACCGAGCTGAACCTCACCGGCATCTTCGTCTTCCTGCAAGAAACAGCGCGGAGGAAAAAATGGAGCGAAAGAAAAACGATTAAGGTACCACCACAGCTCGCGCTGGGCGGTCGGGCCCCCTGCTCGCTGCCTGCAGCGCTCTGCAAACACGCGGGGACGCGGAGGTGAGGCTGCTGGCGGCGCTGCTGGCTCCAGCGCCGGTCAGTTATTGGGGGAATGGAGGGGGGCGTTGTTGGCGCAAGCGAAGGCGGAGGCCCCTGTTTGCTCATCCTTGCGCGCCGGAATGAAAGCCTCTCCAATTTACCGCCGCGTTTGGAGGCCGTGGAGCAGACCGTGGAGGCCGTGGAACAGACTGTGGAGGCCGTGGAGCAGACCGTGGAGGCCGTGGAGCAGACTGTGGAGGCCGTGGAGCAGACCGTGGAGGCGTGGAGAGACGTGGAGGCCGTGGAGCAGACCGTGGAGGCGTGGAGCAGACTGTGGAGGCCGTGGAGCAGACCGTGGAGGCGTGGAGCAGACCGTGGAGGCCGTGGAGCAGACCGTGGAGGCCGTGGAGCAGACCGTGGAGGCGTGGAGCAGACCGTGGAGGCCGTGGAGCAGACCGTGGAGGCCGTGGAGCAGACCGTGGAGGCCGTGGAGCAGACCATGGAGGCCGTGGAGCAGACCATGGAGGCCGTGAGGACCGTGGAGGCCGTGAGTCGCGGGCTGCGAGGCACAGTGGGTCAGAAGACCGTTGAGACGGTCAAAAATCCCGGACGCGTTTTGAGCTCTAGAGTTGCTAAACGGGACTCGAATCGAACGTGTGGTCACTGGTGGGGTCACACGTTCGATTCGCGTCCCATTCAGCGACTCTGGAGCTCATAAAAACGCGTCTAGAACTTTGGCCGACTCAAACGGCCTTCTGACCACTGTGCGCGGCGTGCGCGGCGAGGCCGCGTGCCGGGCAGGACCCTGATTGGACGAGGTGCTCACCGTCATTAGGGGCGGCAAACGCTGTAATTAAGGATGTTGTCAGCGGCAGGCAGAGCAGTGACGCAGCCACGCAGCGATTAATCAGAGCCGTAATCGAAGAGGTGGGGGGGGGGGGGGGCTCGCGAGAGCAAAGCGCGGGAAAAGGCAAAGTGGAAACGTCGCGAGGCGAGCGCGAGTATAAATCAAGCAAGGCAACCAACGGGGACTTGCCACTCTCGGCCGCAACAGTTGCGCTACGCGGACCTGCTCCGCCTCCGCGGCAGCCCCGGAAACAAAAAAAAAATAATTAAAAAATTTAAAAAAATAAAAATAAATAATTTTGACACTGTTAAAACCAACGGAACGAAAACAATATTCCCGGTGGTCGTGTCGTGCCGCGGCATGCCGGGGGGGGGGGGGGCGGCGATCATAGACAAAGAGTCTATGGCGGCGATCATTAACTACGCATGGCGGCCCCGACCGGCCGGAGCACAGTGGGCGGAGCGGGGCGGCCAGACTAGTCGAAGTCTAATTGATGCCGAGATTAACAAGGGCCTATCGCCCTATCGCGTGGCACCCTGGGAATTATGCAAGGGCACACATATCGCCGCGGCCAGTGCTAATGAATCGTTCAAGGCGTGTGGTGCGGCCTCCAGCACCCGCCCCGGAAACAGGGACCGGAAATGCCCACGCACAAAATATACCACAACTTTAGGTCTTCATAGGAACATTATGTTATGATCATGCCTTGGTTCTTAAATTAAATTTTCTTGATTTATTTCACAAGATCTTTGCCGCTAACGAAAAGATTGGAATTTTCAGCAAGTTTCGCACGGTCCGAAAAAGACGCGGAACCGATAAATTTCAAGTAATGTTACCACTGCGACCGCGATCACGTAGTGCTGTGTCTCAATCCGCACACTTCTTTCTCTCGCCACCTGGGCGAGGGGAGGAGACGGGAGGGAGGGGTCGTGCTGGCAGTTTGTTTCACCCCTTCTCCTCCCAGAGGCGTGGAAAAACGACTTGAACTCGCCGGGTCTCGCCGGGGACTGTTCCCACCTCAGCCTCTCCCTGCGCCACGCACACTACGGAGGCCCGACGCACAGTGGGTCAGAAGACCGTTGAGGCGGTCAAAATCCCGGACGCGTTTTGAGCTCCGTAGTCGCTAAATGGGACTCTGGAGCCCCAAACGCGTCTAGAATTTTGGCCGCGTCAACTGTCTTTTGACTCACTGTGCGACGCGCTCGACGACATTGTAGCTCGGCCCCTGCCAGACGCGGGATTTCCTCCAAACAGAATTTCCAACGATTTGATATTAAACCAACGCCGCCCTACTTTTCCCCCCTTTCATTTTTTTTTCTGCTCGTGGCACTACTAGAGTGCGAGCAGCGCGTGCCGAGTGCGTCTCGACGGCGTCACGTAGTGCGGCCCACTGTGCAGGCTTCTTCCGCTGCTACACTGTATCGAGGAGGCCGCGGGGTCTCCCTGCCCTTCTTACGGAGCCCTCGCTGCAATTAGGCTCGCGGGGATCATGCCAAAGTAGTGCGGGTAATCCGGTGTGTGTGTGTGTGTGTGTGTGAGAGAGAGAGAGAGAGAGAGAGAGAGAGAGAGAGAGAGAGAGAGAGAGAGAGAGAGAGAGAGAGAGAGAGAGAGAGAGAGAGAGAGAGAGAGAGAGAGAGAGAGAGTGTCTGTTTGTGTGCGTGTGTGCCGGGCCGCGTAAGATGCTCGCCAGCGCGAGGCAGCTCTTTGTATTCCCGCCGCACACAAAATTGGAAAAGAAAAGCTTTTCCCAACGAGCGACTTTGAGCGCGCCCCTATGAATACCAACTAACTGGCCTTGGCGCCCCCCGCGCCCCTCGGCTCGGCCCCTCTCTCTTTTGCTTTCTCTCTCGCCGCGCGCAACAGTTATTTTTGGTCTTATGTGTTAATTTGGGCGCGCAGATTCGTAATATTTGGAGGCCTAGCGCAGCGCGGCGCTGCTGTGTGTGAGGGCCTCGGCCTCGCACAGTGGGCCAGAAGACTGTTGAGGCGGCCACAGTTCAAGACGAGTTTTGAGCTCCAGAGGCGCTAATAGGACTCGAATCGGACGTGTGACCCCACCAATCGATTGCTCTACAATCGAGGAAATCCTTTAGTGGGGTCATACATTCGATTTGAGTCCCATCTAGCGACTCTGGAGCTCAAAACGTGGCCGGTATTTTGGCCGCCTCGACGGTTTTCTGACCCACTGTGCCTCGGCGCTGGCGGGGCCGCGGTAGAGTTGGTCGTGCAAATAACGCGCGTAAACCCGGCTGGCCGGGGTTACGATACTGCTACTATCTCGCCAAGCTTGCGCGAGGCAAGTTATTTGGCCTCTACTCCTCCTTTTCCTCCTCCTCCTCCTTCTCGGCTGGCGCTGCTCCTATTGAAAACCACCAAGCCCGCCGCCAGCCTCTGAGCCCGCTGCGCCGCTACCGCCGACACATTGCGGTTCGGTTTCGTTTGCCGGCCGTATCCGGACCGCAATAACACGCCTCACTTTGCCCTTTCCCTTTCAGACAGAGGAATAAAAGGGTGACTAGTGTATGGCGCAGACTTTTGATAATCCCCCGTTCTTTTTTTTTCCCCCGAAAAAGTTGGAGCTAATTATTTTTTTTCTGAGTGTTCGCCGTATAGTTTCAAATTTGGCGGGCCATTTCCGGCGGGGCCGCTGGGCTGTCCCTCCGGGAAGGCGCACCCGGCCGAGATCCCGAGGGAGCGATGGGAGAAAGGTGAAAGGCGGCTGGGGGCGGGACAGCGGCGGGGGTTCGAGTCCCGTCTTCCGGCGCACTCGCTGTTTTTCTTCGCTGAAACGTCATTCTTTTCCGAGGCCGCCAGGAAATTAATTAGTTGATGGAGTGGTTTTCGAGTGGTTCCCTCGAAATCGACGCCCAGAGAGATTTGCAGAATTGGCTGGGCTGGGCTCTTGGTTGCTGTCGGGCTGTGATGCGATCGATCAGTACACCGCCTGCCGTCGGGTCCGTCCCGTACCACAAGCAATAGGTACCCGCAAAACGCCAAGAGAAAATGACAAATAGTAAAACAGTGTCAGAATTTCATAACACTTGCTGTACACACTAAATCCTTATGCACTTTTTTGTACATAAATATGCACGATTTTGCAGATGCGTAAGCTTCTGCATAATATTACGCATAAAAACGTCTAATTTACACATAGTTATGAAAGAATTATCCATAACAACGTTTAATATAATGCATAACAACGCATGTGCAAAATCGTGCATAACTATGTAACAAAAAAGGACATAGGGATTTACTGTGTACATTCATGGAGCTGCCATATCCCGGCCCGCCGCCGTGAAAATAATCTCCAGAGGAAGTTGCAGCTATGCAGTGTAGGGGGCAAATCCCGCCGGAAGAAACCTCGCCTCCGGTGCTCGGGCCGGCCCGGCTGGCTGGGTCCGAACACTGTCTTCGCAGCCCTGTCCCGCCTCGCACAGGCCAGCCCCAAGGCCGCGGGGGCGCGAGGAGAGGTCAGAGCGACGAGTTGATGCCGCGGCCTTCCTGTGTCCATCCTGCGAGGCCCGTCGGCACGTCACTGCGATGATGATGGCGTTTCGCGGCGCACTTCCGCATTAAATTCTCATGAATAAATGAATACGGCGAAATTGCAATCTCGGGGAAAATCAACAACAGCCTCATCGCGCCTCTTCGCCCCGCGCGCCCTGTGTAAGTGAATAAAAAGGGGAGGCCGTCCTGGGACGGGGGCTGCAGGGCCGGCTGCGTGTGGGGCACTGGGTCAAGTGACCACAACTTGGCACCTCGGACAGTGGAGGCGCGCCTACAGTGGGCCTCGAAGACACGCACGCACGCACAGTGGGCCAGAAGGACCGTTGAGGCGGCCAAAATTCTGGACGCGTTTTGAGCTCCAGAGTCGCTAAAATGGAACTCGAATCGAACTTGTTGACCCCACCAATGGGGTGCTCTTCAAACGAGGAGTCCATTGGTGGGGTCACAACGTTCGATTCGAGTCCCATTTAGCGACTCTGGAGCTCAAAACGTATCAACAATTTTGTCGGCCTGAACGGTCTTCTGGCCCACTGTGGCACGGCAAGCACGGCCGCCGACAAAAAGACGAAAAGGACTCCGAGCGTGCGTGATAACCCCGACGGCCAAGTGGAGGCTGCGAGGATGCGCCAAGGGATGGAGATTTATTGATTTCGCCTCGCCCAATAATACACAGCAGTCTGCCCGCCGCGCGTGCGTCCTGAGTCGACATGTCGATTTCTGTTATCGCTTTGTTGCTTTCGCTCCGTTACCACTTCGGCTGGAATTATTATATTGTCCGATAGCCGGTCAAGTTTTTCTTCTTTCTTTGCTACTTTTGTTTTTTTAGGGCTGCAGCGTGTCGGTCGCGCGAAGTGTGTTGTCGTTGCTGCAGTAGTTTTGGGCAGCGCCAAGTTGGGTGTTTAGACACCCCCCGTCTCGGGACGTATCGTCAGCACTCCCCCCGCAGGGCCTGCAGCCCCAGAGCGGCCCCGGAGCGGCCCCGGAGCGGCCCCGGAGCGGCCCCGGAGCGGCCCCGGACCAGCCATCCGCCGACCGGGCCAGTGGCAGCGAGCTTGTTAACTTGTAAATTGGCGCCCGCTGCAGAACCTACTTACTTTTAAGTTATACGGAAGTGCCCGCCAAACTACCTTTAAGCTCGGCTTGGCGTCAGGCCGGCCCGGGAGACGAGTGGGGCCAGAAGACCGGTGGAGGGCGGCCAAAACTCTAGACGCGTTTTGAGCTCCAGAGTCGCTGGGACTCGTATCAAACGTTTGACCCCATCAATGGACTCTTCGTTCGTAGAGCAATCCATTGGTAGGCTCACACATTCGGTTCTAGTCCCAATATAGCGGTCTATAGTTTTTGCCGCCAGCGCCGGTCTTCTGGCCCACTGTGGGGCGGCGCGGCGCTGTCGCCAACAAGTTGCTGGATGCTTTGTAACTCCTCGATGTGTAGCGAACATCTGTTACGTCCCCCAGGAAGGCCAGGCCCCGCCGCGCCGCCACCCGCGACACGGGGCCCCGCGGGGCGCGCCTCCCGGAGCGCCATCGAGCAGCCCTTGGAGCAGCCAGCAGCCCTTGGAGCAGCCCTTGGAGCAGCCCTTGGAGCAGCCCCTGACCATCCTGACCGTGCACCGCCCCGCCTCTCACTCAATTTCCCGGTGCGCCAACTGCTGACGGACAACTGCGCGCTGCCGCCATGGAGGCTGGCGGCACCGGCAGGGCTGGCAGCCGGCGAGTAATTGAGTTTAGAAAGTCGCGCCACATCCCCTGGTCTGGCTGCCAGCCCCGTCTGTCTGCCCGGAACCTTGCTCAATGTGGCGGGGTCGGCCAGGCACTCATACACGGCAGCTCGCCAGCGGGAGAGAGATGGAGATGGAAAGATGGAGAGGGGGAAGGAGGGAGGGAGGGAGAGAGAGAGGATGAAGGAGAGAGAGAGAGAGAGAGAGAGAGAGAGAGAGAGAGAGAGAGAGAGAGAGAGAGAGGAGAGAGAGAGAGACAGAGAGAGAGAGAGAGAGAGGAGAGAGAGAGAGAGAGAGAGAGAGACGCCAAATTTTATGTCATTCCGCGGAAATGTCTGCGAAATAAAAACACACGCATTATCTCAGCGGCGCGCACCTCCCTCTCTGGAAACAGCCGCGTGAATGTGTTGCGAGTGTGTGCGGCGTTTGTGTGTGCAAAGAGAGCAAGATGTAGCTGAAAAGGAAACTTCACACATCCGCTAGCTGGCCGCATATCTCTGCGTGTCTTGTGTGTGTGTGTGTGTGTGTGTGTGTGTGTGTGTGTGTGTGTGTGTGTGTGTGTGAGCATGTATGCGTAAAGCACAGACGAAGCACATAAAAGAACAGATAAATCTCGAGAGACGGAAAATTAACGTCACAGTGAAAGGAAAGTAGGGAGTAATTTACAACCAACGTATGTCGGCGCGCTTGTATGGCGGTAGCGCGCGGTAGCGGCAACACACACACACACACACACACACGCACGCACGCGTAACACTAACGTCGGGGGGCCGCGCGCACCCCCGCGCTCCCTGGGGGTCGGCGGGGGCAGTTGGCTGCGAAACAGATTGGGGGTGGGGGTGGAGGTGGGGGTGCCGTCTTGCCCCACAAATCAAGCGACGATTGAAATATCACTCTTGTAGTATTTCGGTCTGCTGGTGTGCGACGGCGCGATGGCTTGCCGGCGGCGGCGTTTTGTGCCTCGGGCGGGTCGCGTGGGTCGCGTGGCGCGCCCACCAGAGAGTCCTCTCTGGCGCCCACCTTGTACGCCCCGGCAGCGCAGCGCACCGACACAAAGGACAGAAAAGTGGAAAAGTTTGACTCGTGTCACGTCCAGGACCGACGGTCCAGGCGCAAATGACGTGGGCTTGTTTTGTTTCTGGTGCGGTCCAGGCCGGGGCCGGGGCCACCCCCTCATGGTTATTGCCGCCGGAGTTGCCGACAGCCTCCCCGATTCCCACGAATGCCGCCCGCGTTCGGCTCCGCGGGCTCCGCGGGTTCGACTCCCGGCCCGGCGTTTTGTTTTTCGTCGGAAAAAAACGAGTCGTGCGGCGGAAGGGGGCCCCGAGGGGAGCGCCGGGAGTGGGCAAGGGGGCGCGTGGTGACAGCAACTATGTAGACCACGTGTGCGCGCGCTCGTGTGTGCGTGTGTGTGCGTGTGTGTGTTCGTGCGGTGTCGGGTTGGGAAAAAGGGGTGACGATATATTCAGGAAGCGGGGGGCTCCTCGAACATTGTGACACTGCATTATGACGTCGTCAGTTCGGAGCGACGCACTTCGGCTTTGATGTGCGGCGGCGTACGGCCGGCCCACAGTGGGACAGAAGACCGTTGAGGCGGCCGAAATTCTGGACGCGTTGTGAACTGCAGAGTCGCTAAATGAGACTCGAATCGAACGTGTGACCCCACCAATGGATTCCTCGTTTGGAGATCAATCGATTGGTGGGGCCACACGTTCGATTCGAGTATCATGTAGCGACTCTGGGGCTCAAAACGCGTCTCCAATTTTGGCCGCCTCAAACGGTCTTCCGGCCCACTGTGGGCCAGCAGAAGGGCGGACCGAGTTGGCGGAAGGACACACGGACTCGCGGCGCAATCATTCCCACACCAGATAGGACAGCGCGCAGTGCGTCCCTGTCGCGCACTATAAATCTGCCGCCGGACCTGGATCTGGTCTGCAGGCCGAGTCCGAGCGAGCAGTGCCTCGCCGCGCTGACCCTCTCGCACCGCCACGGAGGACGCCACGCCCCGCGTGCGAGACGACCACACCACATCTTTTCGGAATGAGTCCACTGCCGCGGCCGGCCGAACGAGGCGGCCGGGGGAGATACCATCGATGAGACCAATGTGTAACCAAGATCAAGATCTAATTGTTCGCCGAAATAAACCCTTCCGCGGCCCCCGGCGGGCTGAGCCGCGCACCCCTCGCGGCGCCCCATCGGCCTCCCCGCCGCCCCCGCCGCCCCCGGCACCGCCCCGCCGCCTTCGGGACGCGCGCTCCTCCTTCCGAACTAACTTGTGCAAGCGGAGCAATAAAGTTTATTAATGGTGAATTACTTGGAGTCCATTACTCAGACGGCGTAGCCTCCGAGCGGAGTCGTCGTGTGTGGCACACTGTGTGCCCTGCCGTCCTGCACGCCGCCCAGCTCAGCTGCCTAGGAGACGCACAGTGGGTCAGAAGACCGTTGAGGCGGTCGAAATCCCGGACGCGTTTTGAGCTGCAGAGTCACTAAATGGGACTCGAATCGAACGTGTGACCCACCAATGGATTCCCCGTTTGGAGAGCAATCCATCGGTGGGGTCACACGTTCGACTCGTGTCACATTTAGCGACTCTGGAGCTCAAAACGCGTCCGGGGTTTTGGCCGCCTCGACGGTCTTCTGACCCACTGTGAGACGGCCGTCACATTGCTGTGAGGCAGTTGGTATTGGACCGCGTTTTCCATTAGAATATTCGCGACGTTCAGGGCGGCGCTGCCCCCGTCATCACGTCCGTCCGCGCGGCTTGGCGGCGAGGTGGAGGCCCGACGGGGTGAACGCCGCGCCGCCGGGCCAGCGAGGGAATTTATTCGTCGTCTTCATTTCGCCGTCCTGCAGCCTAACTCCGAGAGTTGTTCTGTCTCTCTCGCACCCCAGCGGTACGCCCTGCGGTACGCCCTGCGGTACGCCCCGCGAGTGCGAGAGAGACAGGTCCGCTCGGCGAATGAACCCGCCTGCCCTGCAATCATCGCGGGAGACTTGCCGGATGACGCCACCTGCCGGGCGGGGCGCCCTTCAAAGCAGCGGGGCGGCAATGGAAGCGAAAAAAAAAAAAAATGTCGAATAAATAAATAAATTGGCAAAAAAAATATACACGCCGCGCTGCTGGGCCATACCGCAGTGATTGCCATCAAAGGGCGAACCGAAATGAACGGACGCGGCGCGGGGCGCGGGGTGTTTGATTCCCTGTGTCGCGTTGTGCCGCGCGCCCCTCGCTACCCCTCGCTTTGAAAGTGAGAACCTTCTTGTCTTGCTTCCGATACAACGCGATAGGGCGGCCGGGCCGAGCTTCGGAAAGACGCGACGACGAGCAAGAGCAGGAGAAATATTGCAGACGGTGGTGCCGGCACCGCTCAACGTGGTATTTCGACAAACTAACTTTTCATGCGGCCGGGGTAGGCTCGGCTCGAGGTAAGGGGGGGGGGGACTTCGTTTTGGCCGAGGAGGACATCCGCCGGAATCGCCCCTCCATTCAATGACGGACCAAATTGCGTTACTCTTGTATGATACCGCTCAGCAAGAGCCACGCACAGCTCCAATTTTTTTTTTTTGGGTCGTGTGTCGCGCGCGAGCCTAGCGGGACGCTAAAAGCAGAGAAACGCACCCTAATCATTCTGTATCGGGTGCAGCGAAGTGGTGCGGGTCAACTAGGGGTGACGGGGGAGGGCGTTGGCGGGGTGCACACTGTGCACAGGCTGCAGCAGGGGGGGGGAGGAGGCTACAAGTGCCAGCACATTTTATTGAGTGAAAAATTAAGTCGCTTCACAGACAGCATAGCATATTGTTGGCCTTTCATAAGACGCCGCCCGAGAGGGCGGGCGTGGAGGGCGGGTGCTGGATGGCGGCGCACAGTGGGGCAGAGGACTGTGGACGCGGCCAAACTTCCAGACGCGTCTTGAGCTCCAGAGTCGCTAAATCGGACTCGAATGAAACGTGTGACCCCACCAATGGATTCCTCGTTCGGAGAGCAATCCATTGGTGGAGTCACACGTTCGATTTGAGTCCCATTTAGCGACATTGGAGCTCAAAACGCGTCTAGAATTTTAGCCGCCTCAACGGTCTTCTGACCCACTGTGCGGCGGGTCGGCACGCTATGACGGCCGTGCACCCGCTGGGCCTCACTGCAATGCAAACCCAGCGGCAAGTTTCCTCGCCACTGGAGTGGGGCTCCTTCTCCAGCCTACCAAAATTTGGCGTTCCCATCCTTGTTTCCGGATTCCATGCTCCATGCTCTGAGGAATAGGATGTCAAAATTTGACATTCTTTAAAGAGCACTTTTATGCGGAGTCTGGAATCTAAAGATGCAAACGCCATGTGTTGGTAGTCTGGAGAGAGCATCACTCCAGTGGTGATGAAACTTGCCACTGGGCTTGCAGTGCCCTTGGGCGGCACCGGAGGGATTAGGGCTCGTGTCTTGCGACGCAGAATCCACACGATTGAAAGGCAGTTTCCTTGCCGACACGTGAACACGAAAATGTGGGGAAATGAAGACCGACCCCGCCGATACTCCGCAGCCCAGCGACTGCCCATATATGCCCGTCACTGGGGTGTCCTCCCCGCGTGGGGTAGCGCCGCTGGAATTTCCTCCAATCTGGACGAAACTGCTGCAGCCGATGGCCGAAGCAGCAGCGCTCCGTGACGGTGTAATGAAACAAGCACTTTTCGTTCTTATCAAAGGCGTCAGGGGCGGAGTGGGCGGAACGCCGGGGCTGGGGTGCAGCTATGTACAGTGCAAGTCGCCCTGCGCACACAGGCGGCACGCGCCGGCCTCCCCTCTCCCCCTTCCCTCTCCCCCTCCCCCTCCCCACCCCTCTCTCTCTCCCCTGCCGTCATCCCGTGTGTACTTTTGACGGGCCTGTCTCGATAGGGACTGTAGCGGTGGCGCACAACCGGGGAGAGAGCAAGCTGGATACAGGAAAAAAGTCAAACAACATAAAAAAAAAGTATTATTGAGAACTACACATTGAGTAAGCAGCCTGGGGGGGGGGGAATATGCCATCACGTCGATTCGTTTGTTTGTTCTGCATTTCACCAAAAAAGTCACCCAGACATGTTCTGTTTATCCCATCGTCGATTGACGTCGATATTCGCCGACGATTCAGCCGCTGTCCGCGCACAACTATTTTCGGGGTGGCTACGGCAAACTGGGACGGCGTTTGGGGAAGGCGTCTTCGGTTTTAGCGCTCGGACCCGCTCTTGTGCGGTATAAACCCGGCCGTCGGGACGCGGGCCGCTTCGCAGTGGGCCGGAGGCGGGCAAAATTCCGGACGTGTTTTGACCTCCAGAGTCGCTGCATGGGACTCGAACCCAACGTGTGACCCCCACCAATGGATGGCCTTCCGAACGAGGAATCCATTGGTGTGGCCACGTTCGGTTCGAGACCCATTTAGCGACTCTGGAGCTCAAAATGCGTCCGGGATCTTTGGCCGCCTCAACGGTCTTCTGGCCCACTGTGGGGCGGGTCCAGGCCGATGTCGCGGCGCGCTGGCGTGAGCATCGCAGTAACAAGGCAGTAACAGCCATTCCAGCCAATAAACGGGCCGTGCCGCCGCACTCGGCGCCGTTTGCCTTTTATATTCGTCTGATTAATCGCACCAATAATTGGCGTCGTAATCGTAGTGCCGGCCGTCGGCAGTGTCGCCGCGTTAAGGACACGTGTTGGCGAGGCGGTGCGGGGGCCGCGCTGTCTGTGGGTCAGAAGACCGTTGGGGCGGCCAAAATTCTAGACGCACTTTGAGCTCCAGAGTCGCTAAATGGGACTCGAATCGAACGTGTGACCCCAACAATGGATTTCTCTTCAAACGAGGAATCCATTCGTGGGGTCGCACGTTCGATTCGAGTCCCATTCAGCGACTCAGCTCAAAATGCGTCTAGAATTTTGGCCGTCTCAACGGTCTTCTGACCCACTGTGGGACGCACCGTGGGGCTCGCTGCCGCCGAGGAGCGTTGGATGCACAAACAAGGGAGGCGCCCCGCCGCGCCCCGCCGCGCCCCGCCGCGCCCCGCCTGGATCTGCTTCAACTTCAACTTGCAAACGTTGTCGTCGCGCTCGTCGCCGAGTTTGCTCCGGCGCTGTGCGCCCCGCCGTGGCCGCCGGGCCGCCGCCTCAGCGATTTCATTGCGACGACGTCGCGGCGTTGTGCCGGTGGAGACTCCTCTCTGGCTGTCTCTCTCGCACCCGCACACAGTGGGCCGGAAGACCGTTGAGGCGGACAAAACCCCGGGCATGTTTTGAGCTCCGGAGTCGCCAAATGGGACTCAGATCGAACGTGTGACCCCACCAATGGATTGCTCTCCGAACGAGGAATCCATTGGTGGGGTTGCACGCTCGATTCGAGTCCCATTCAGCGACTCTGGAGCGCAAAACGCGTCTAGACTTCTAGCCGCCTTGACCGCCCTCTGACCCATAGTGCGGCACGCCCCGCGAGTGCGAGAGAGACAGAGACCGTCTGCTCGTGTTTGAGTTGCTGCAGTTGGTTTTCAGGGAGTACCTTGAATTGATTGCATGCCGACAGGGCGGCCCGAACTGGCCCCTCTTGATAAACGTTTGAGAGGGGAAGGGGGGGGGGGGAGACGGTGGCGGAAACGGGCGCATTGCGAAGCTGGCAGCCGCAGCCCCTCCGAGGGCATTAACGGGGCGAGCGACAGCAGCGAGTCTTGAATGAGCCGCAAGCAAGGCGCGGCCCGCGGCCCGGCCCAGTGAATCAGATAAAGGGCGTCCTCGTCGCAGGCAGGAAGGCGGTGCACCTTCTCTCTCTCTCTGACAGTAAATCCCGGACAAGCCCCTTTCCCACACCTTTCACCCGGCCGGCTCCAATCTCCACAATCCTGGCCTGCCTCTCATCCTGGCTCCACCTCGGCTCCACCGCTCGGGCCGGCTCTGTTTCGCCAACTGGCTGCCAGAGAGCTGTTGACTGGGCGTGGCTTCTCCTGCGGCCCGTTCGGCGCGGGACAGTGGGCCAGTAGACCCGCACAGGCGGCCTGAACTCAAGACGCGCTTTGAGCTCCAGAATCGCTAAATGGGACTCGACTAGAACGTGTGACCCCCACCAATGGATTCCTCGTTCGGAGAGCAATCCATTGGTCACACGTTCGATTTGAGTCCCATTTAGCGACCCTGGAGCTCGAGGCGCGTCTAGAGTTTTGGCCGCCTGCGACGGTCTTCTGACCCACTGTGCGCCTGCGCCGCCTTTGCTTGGACCGTCTTCGCTTCAGTTTTCGCTTCGCCGGGACTTTGCGGATCAGCCTCTGGCAAAGCGCCCTGTGTGTGTGTGTGTGTGTGTGTGTGTGTGTGTGTGTGTGTGTGTGTGTGTGTGTGTGTGTGTGTGTGTGCGTGTGTGTGTGTGTGTGCGCGCGTGTGCGTGCGCGTGTGTGTGTGTGTGTGCGTGTGTGTGTGTGTGTGTGCGTGTGCGTGTGCGTGTGTGGCCAGGCGCTGGTTAGTTTGGACGCCGCCAAATGAACAAGTTCCGTGAAACACTGGCGGGAACAAAGAAAAGAGTGTCAAACCTCCCTCTTCCGGGAGGGAAGCGGCGGCGCCGTGGACAGCGCCACGGCATGGCCGGCCGGCCACGCAGTACTGCCGTCTTCCACCGAGTAGAGGCCGGAAATCTCACCCCGAAATTTATATCCGCGCGCGTGCGTGTGGCAAGCCTGCTTCAAGGGGGCGTAATGCAGGAAGGATAACCTGTCCGGGTGTGGTTGCGTTGGCTCCCCTGCAGCGCCTTGCCTTGCCGCCCGGTCCTTCCCCCTCTTTTCCCTCGCCGGCTTAGCACAGGCCTACACAGCGGCATCCCTCTTCCCGGCGCTGCCAACCTCCTCGCCCCCCCCCCCACCAAATTAAGTTGGTAAGCCTGCACTGCGCGCTAATTTATTGCGGAGCGTTCGGACGCGCGACACATTGACCCAGCGCAGGGCTGGCAACCGCCACTGGGCGCCGCCAGACGCCTCTGGACGCTGTCACGGACCGCAGACTAACTGGAGCAATCGCTTTCCGATCATGTGGGCGCCGCAACAAGTGCTGCCACGGCGCCGCGCGCTGCCGTGCCGCGAATCCGATATCGGCGCCGGGGGTTGGCGGCACTGGCGCGGCGTTTCGACGGCACCGTTGGCGACGTGGTCAGTGTTTTGGCGGGACGGGTTTGATGACACTGGGACTGTGTTTTTAGTGGGCAGCACGCTGCACAGTAAGCGACAGTGGGTCAGAAGACCGTTAGGGCGGCCAAAATCCCGGTCAGGTTTTGAGCTTCTGAGTCGCTAAATGGGACTCGACTCAAACGTGCGACCCCACCAATGGATTCCCCTTTATCGGAGAGCAATCCATTGGTGGGGTCGCACGTTCGATTCGAGTCTCATTTAGCGACTCTGGAGCTCAAAACGCGTCTAGAATTTCGTCCGCCTCAACGGTCCTCTGACCCACTGTGCGCTGCTTTCACTTCCGGCAGGCGGACTAGCACGACGTTCGCGTGAGAAAGCGGCGGGTTGGCGAGAGTGGGCTAGAAGAACGGCACAGGCGGCCAAAACTCTAAACGCGTTTTGAGCTCCATAGTCGCTAATCAGGACTCGATCTTATTGACGTGTGATCCCACCAATGCATTACTCGTCCGATGAGCAATCCATTGGTGGGGTCACCCGTTCGGTTCAAATCCCATAAAGCGACTCTGGAGCTCAAGACGCGTCTAGAATTTCGTCCGCCTCAACGGTCTTCTGGCCCACTGTGCGCCTTCCTGTGGTGCGGGGACCGGCCGGCGTCCGGCCGAGCAGCGCGGCGCGTTTAAGCGAGGAAAGGAAAGGCGGACCGACGGCGGCAAAGCTGTTGGAAAAGGGGATTAAATCCCCCCGCGTTACACCCACTTCATTTGTAGCGCGCCCGTCGCCTTGACACGCCAAAGCCCCCCGTGCCCCCTCCGCCCTGGGCCCCGTCACGCTCCCTTTTTCGGGCCGCCCCTTTCTGTCGCGACGCGGCATATCAACCGGCCCGGTGAAAAATAGGCGGCGACGCGTTTTTTTTTTTTTGTTTTTTTTTTTCGTGGACCGCGAGTTGGTAATTGTAATCGTCGCCATCGTGGCCGGTGACCAGGTGCGACTACTTGAGAAAAACCAGGTGCGAATTCAAAAATACCTGGTGGGAATTCAAAAATGTTATAGGTGTGAATTCAAAAATACCAGGTGCGAATTCAAAAAAATACCAGATACCAATTCAAAAATACTTAGCCACTCAGAAAAGCTGAAAAGCCGTCGGGGACCGCCTCGCCTGCTCCCCTTCTGGCCCACTGTGCGCCGCTAGGGGAAGTGCTGCCGGGGGGTTGCGACCTAAGTGCGGCCGCAGGGCCCGACCGGCCGCACATATTGCATTTGCCGGATGGAGGGCCGCCGCGTCTGGCCGGCGCCGAGGCTGCAGGCTGCAGCGGGCCGCGGCCAGGGGCACCGCGCCGGGTTGGAGTGCGAGCGGGACGGAAGATTGCAAATCTCACGCTGATTGGATATCAAAGGACTGGCGCAGCGCACGGCCACGCATGCCGTCGCCGCCTGATATTTGATCGGCACACGCGGATCCAGGAAGGCGGTCCTGAAAAGCGGAAAAAAAGGGGTGGGGCCCGCTGCAAGAGGCGCCGCGGCAGACAGACGATATCCTTTGAGTCGCGCGCGTGGTTTCGCCCCAAATCTGCATTATTGCGTTCCTCTCTCGTCTTTGGCGCCTCGAGGGGGTGAATCTGACGATGTGAAATTTTTGCGGCAGAGCGGAGCGAAGCGGCGCGGCGCCGGCCGATTTCGGGGAGGCATCTCGATTTCAAAGTGGATTTTTTTTTCTCTCGTGTTTGTTTGATACGCTCGTTCGGCTGTCCGCCGTCCGTCGGTCCGTCCCCCGTCACTGCGATGTTGATGGCCATGCCGATGTGGGAAGGCAAGGGCAACTCTGTGTAGAAATAATGAAGGGGCGGGGCGAGTTTTTGATCACATGGAAAGTTGTTGCCGACTCTGGATAGAGAGAGTCCGCAGCGCATAATGAGCTCGGCCACACAGAGGGCATGCGCCCCGAGGAACGAGAGAGAGAGAGAGCAGAAGGGAGGGGGAGTGAGAGAGAGGGTGGGGGTTACAAAATGTCTGGATGCCAATTAATTTGGCTGTCCCCCCGTTGCGATGAGCGGTGGGGTAAACAAGCTTGCCTGCAGCAGCAGCGGGGCCCGGCCGAGCCAGCGCTCAGCGTGATCGCTTGCCAAAATAAACGGTTTGTGTTTAATTCCGATTTTGAAGCTGTCCTGGCTTTCATGGCTTCCATGCCCTCGGCGCGGCTGCACAGTGGGTCAAAAGACAGTCGAGGTGGCCAAAATTCTAGACGCGTTCAATGGGACTCGAGACAAACGTGCGACCCCTCCAATAGATTCCTCGTTTGGAGCGTAATCCATTGGTGGGGTCACACGTTCGATTCGAGTCCCATTTAGCGACTCTTGGAGCTCCAAACGCGTCTGGGATTTTGACCGCGCCTCAACGGTCTTCTGACCCACTGTGGGCCGGGCCGGGGCTAGGTGACACCCTGTCGCTGAGCACGCTGTTTGCGCCTCCTCGCCAAAGTGCGCCGCCGGAGTGTGAGGCGCCAAACTCCCGCCGTCATCTCGCGCGGCCCGGCCGCCGTTTAATGAGTGCTTGCTTTGTGTGCGCGCGAGGAGGTAACTTACACTGTGTCGCGCCGGGGCAATGTGTGTGTGTGTGTGGGGGGGGGCGCACGAAGGGGTGGGCGTGGAGATGTTAGGTTTCAAATCACACGAAGGCCCTGCTGCGCCTTGGGCGAGGCAAGCTCCAGGCCCGGCTCCGGGCTGCCTTGGGCCGCCTTGGGCCGTGATGGAACAGCTCGGCCGAAAACACTTCAAAGCACGGCACACCCACCCACCCCAGGGCGGGGCCGGGCGGCGTCGGGCTGGCTGGCAGCATGCTGGCAGCCAGCGGCGGGCACCGCACTCGTGTTACCGGCCCTTTGTGCCGCGGGCGGCCGCGGGGCGGGCCTCGACGCCGACATGCCGGGGCGCGAGATCGCCACTGCGTCGCCGAGGTCGTTGACGACGCCGAGCGGCGTCTCTGAGGCGTCCGCGTCGACGCTCCGGTCGGAATACTTTACTCGGGGCGCAGCCCAGCGCGCGTGGCGCCGCACAGGGGGTCAGAAGACCGGTGGAGGCGCGGTCACAGTCCCGGGCGCGTTTTGAGCTCCAGAGTCGCTAAATGGGACTCGCACCGAACGTGTGACCCCACCAATGGATTGCTCTCCGAGCGGGGAATTCATCGATGGGGTCGCACGTTCGGTTTAAGTCTTATTTAGCAATTCTGGAGCTCAAAACGCGTCAAGAGTTTTGTCCGCCTGCGCCGGTCTTCTGTCCCACTGTGCGCCGCCGCCGCGGTCCGCGCCGCGAGTCGCGAGGCCGGAGTGCCATTCCAGTGGCCCCTCCAGGCCGCGGCTCGGAACGCGGCGCGCGATAACGGCACCTTTCCCTTTTTTATGGCGGGGCGCCGCGCCTCGTTTGCAAACCGTCCCGTCCTCGCCGTGATAAGTCCCAGCGACTCACGCCGCACAATGGGCCAGAAGACCGGCGCAAGGCGGCCGAAACTCTAGACGCGTTTTGACCTCTAGAGTTGCCAAATGGGACTCGAACCGAGCGTGTGACCTCACCAATGGATTCCTCGTTCGAAAAGCAATCCATTGTTAGGGTCACGTTCGGTTCGAGTCCCATTCAGCGACTCTGGGACTCAAAACGAGTCCGGGATTTCGACCGCTTTCACCGATCCTCTGGCCCACTGTGCTCCGCGCCCCCGCCGCCCCAAAGCGCCATAGCACCCCGCCGACAACTTTGCCAGTTCCGATGCCGGTTTGGCGCCCATCTGAAACGGCGCGCCGGAGAGTGTCCTCGCCGGCGGCGGTGTTGACCGGCGAGGCCGCCCTCGTGATTAGCGCACTGCCACACCTCCGCAGGAAGGGAACTACGGCCATAATTAATGCGACAGCCTCGGGCCTCTGATTAGAACAGATCGGGCGGGGAGGTATGACGGCCGTATGATCATAGGCAGAGGGACTCGCTTGCCACCCAGTTTGCCCCGCTATCCCCACACGCACTGCGGTCGGGGCACGATAACACGCACGCACACACGCACGCACACACGCACGCAGTCGGGTAATGTGCGACAACATTCCGCCCCGCCCCGCCACACAACTCAATGGCAGCAGGGCGTCCTTGTTGTGCTCACCAAGTCGGATCACCATCATTACCATAATCATTATCGCATCATTGTCTGTGTCATCGGCGGCGCTGTCGCCGCAAGCCCACCTACCACCAGTCGCCGGCCGCCTGCCTGTCTGCCTGCCTGCCTGCCTGTCCGCCCGCCTCGACCATCATCATCATATCCTGCTGCATGGAGGGCGCTCCGAGGCCCGGGGCTCCAGAGAGGACAGTTGGAGACGAGCCGGACACGCGCGGGTTTGATTACGTTTCTCTCTCTCTCTCTCTCCCCCTCTCTCTCTCTCTCTCTCTCTCTCTCTCTCTCTCTCTCTCTCTCTCTCTCTCTCTCTCTCTCTCTCTCTCTCTCTCTCTCTCTCTCTCTCCCCCCCCCCCCGCGCTGACCCACTATCCGGCGCGTAAGTGGCCCTTTGATGGCGGAGGGACGACTTGTCCGGCTTTGCTCTGATACCTCGAGGATCCAGGATCCGCAAAGCCATTTTCTGCCGATGAAATTAATTGCGTCCACAGAGAGGACCAGGCCGGCAGCGCAAAAGGCCCCTGTTGCCTCTCCCCCCCCTCCCCCCCTCCCCCCTCTTTTCATCCCCGATGCCGATGCACAGCAGACGACGCAGGCTGCATCCTAATCAAAGTGACGCAGTGTAACGCCGGACCATTACCCCATCAGTTTGTTTCCCTTCTCGTTTACTTTATTTTTCCCTCCGCGTGGCGTTTTACTGATGAGTCTTCGTGTTGTTGTTTTCGCCCGCTGCGGCGCAAATAGCCGCGCGGCTCCCTTTTAGTGCGACGCTGGTGCCGCGGCCGCGTCGCCTGCGAGAAGGTAATTGCCGAATCACGTCGCCCTGTTGTTGTTGATGTTTTTGTTGTTGTTGTTGTTGTTGTTGTTGGTTTTTGTTTGCTTTTTCTGCGAGAGCGGTCCGGCGCGGGCCTGTGTTTGGACGCAGACTCGGCGAGCGGCGGACGGCACTTAGCCGCGGCTCTGCGCGCTGTCCGGCCTGCACTTAGCGACCACTGTGGACACAGCGGACACGCCCTGCGCTGGACGCACAGTGTGCCTGGCCAGTGTCTCATCCGCGGCCCGCGCGCGCTGCTGCACTAGTACACTGTGGGCTACACGCAGCCCTTTGCAGTGGGATGCAGCCGGTGCAGCTAAACGCGACGCCGGAGTAATTATATTGGGGACCTCTCTCTCCCCCCCCCCTCTCTCTCTCTCTCTCTCTCTCTCTCTCTCTCTCTCTCTCTCTCTCTCTCTCTCTCTCTCTCTCTCTCTCTCTCTCTCTCTCTCTCTCTCTCCAGCGACACATGTCCCCAACGGCAGCACACGCCGCCACCCATTTTTGGGCCTGGCTGCTGCTGCGCTGCTGCAGTCAAGTGCCCGCCCGCCCCGCCGTGTGCGGCGCTGTCCACCGATCGGCCATCGGACGGCATGCAGTACGGCGGTGCACAGTAATTGGCCCGCCGATATTGCTGCGTCTATTTCCCGGAAATAGATATGGCTTATGGGCAGGAGGGGTGTAGAAGGGAAAGAGATGGCCTGAGGGCGGATGGCCTGGGGGCCAGAAGAACGCGCAGGCGGCCCAAAAATCTAGACGCGTTTTGAGCTCCAGCGTCGCTGAATGGGACTAGGACCGAACGTGTGACCCCACCGATGGGTTGCTGCTCTTCGAACGAGGAATCCAGCGGTGGGGTCACACGTTCGGTTCGAGTCCCATTTAGCGACTCTGGAGCTCAGGACGCGTCTAGAGTTTCGGTCCTCTGGCCCACTGTGCGGCTGCCTTTCCGGGACGCCGCCCGGCAGGTAGTCAACCCGGCCGCACGGATGCAGCGCCGTGGGCCGGCGAGTGGCTCGCGGGGCCGGCGAGGCAGTCAGCTGGCCGCCGTGGTGCTCCCCGTCCGTCAGGGCCTCCGTCAGGGCGGCACGGACGCACACCAGGGACCCGCGGAGGCCGCGGGGAGGGGAGCGCACGGACGGAGTATTCGGCATAAATTATTGAGCGCGGAATGGAATGGTGATGGAGGATGATGGAGACTTACGTGGGCGAGAGGGGGGGAGGGCTGCTCCGGGACTACTTCATTAAAGTCCCTCGGGTGTAGGGGCGCGCTGCTTTGAAACGCAGACCGAGCGCCCCTTGTCCGCGGATGGATCCACTGACCTGGTCAGTGAGAGACAGCACTCTGGGTACAAGTGGCCACCCTACACCGCAGAACCCGGCCGCCCCGAGCACGCCCTGAAGCGGGGTCGGCAACCCTAGTGCCAAGCGAGCGGCCGGGCGGCAACCCTAGTGCCAAGCGAGCGGCTGGGCGGCAACCCTAGTGCCAAGCGAGCGACGGGGCGGCAACCCTAGTGCCAAGCGAGCGGCGGGGCGGCAACCCTAGTGCCAAGCGAGCGGCGGGGCGGCAACCCTAGTGCCAAGCGAGCGGCGGGGCGGCAACCCTAGTGCCAAGCGAGCGGCGGGGCGGCAACCCTAGTGCCAAGCGACCGGCCGGGGGCGCGTTTTCAGACTGTCAAAATTTTGTAGTAGCACAGGGAAAAGACAGTGGCAACACTGGGCGGGGCAGCCGGGGGTCGCGGTGGGCCTGCGGGTCGAGTTCCTTTTCCTCGTCTCACCGTCGTCGTCGCTGGCTTGGGTGACGCCGGGGGGGGGGGGGGGAGCGGAAGTGAAATGGAAAAGGGTGGCAATGACTCCGCGCGACACACAAAACAAGGTGGCGACCGTTCTGCGCGTTCCGTTCCACGGCCTGCCTGCCTGCCTGCCTGCCAACACAATTCCATTTCCAGCCGCGAATAAAGGCGACCGCGGCGACGCCAAGGCGTTTGCCCGGAATTTATTCGGCCGAGGCATTCTAGCGGTTTTCGCAGTGCCTTACGCGGCACGCCGCCTGGAGCCTCCGGCAGTGCCGCCAGCCGCAACAGCCTCCCACAGGGTCAGAGCTATGGGCGGACGGGGCACGGTGGGTCAGAAGACCTTTTAGGTGACCAAAGTTATAGACGCGTTATAGAGCTCTAGAGTCACTAAGTGGGACTCAAATCGAACCTGTGACCCCACCAATGGATCGCGGGGTAAATCTTTCGAAAGTCACCCGAGGCCCCAAAATCGATGTCTCGGATTTTGACCAAACTTTGTGGGGGTGTTCCTTTGGTAACAAAGAGCTTTCAAATTATTTTTTAATTTTTTTGGTCGACTCAAAAATTTTAGAAAAATTATTTTGACTTAGGAAAGAATAACCCTGCTCTTCAAACGAGGAATTTATTGATGGGGTCACACGTTCGATTCGAGTTCGATTTAGCGACTTAAGAGTTAAAAACGCGTCTAGAATTTTGGCCGCTTCAACGGTCTGTTGACCTACTGTGCGGGGAGAGGTAATTTCCATGGACGAACGGCTTTGGAGTCATCAGGGATTCCTTTAACTTCTACCATCTGCTTATTATTTTCCGCCACGTTTGTTCCTCGCCACGCGTCCCCGTATGAGGCGTAATTTTATGCACACCTCTGGCCTGTGGGTCTGGCCTGAAGGTCGCGCTGGGCATCGAGGTGGCGCCATGGCGCACGTGTGCGTCATGCGCTACATGCGCCCCTTGCCCCGCTTGCCTCTTACGGACTGCTGCACGGCCCCACAGTGGGCCGGAAGACCGATGGAGGCGGTCAAAATTCCGGACGAGTCGCCGGATCGGACTCGAACCGAACGTGTGACTCCACCAATGGACTGCTCTCCGAACGAGGAATCCTTTGGCGGGGGGTCACACGTTCGGTTCGAATCCCATTTAGCGACTCTGGAGCTCAAAACCTGTCTGAAGGTTTGGCCGCCTGCGCGAGTCTTCAGGCCCACTGTGCGCCCCACCTGCCCGCTGCGCGCACCGGCCGGGCCGACACGCAGAGAATACCGCAGGAATAACGAATTTTCAGGAGCGGGGCATGCAAAAGGGACAACCCTGGTGGAGTGCCACCTGGTGCTCGCACTGCAGCGCCTCCACCCGGCACGCGTCGCATGCAGCGGGCCGGCGGGGCTGGCCTCAGGCTCGGCGGGGATTAGAGCACGTTGTTGCTGATGACGAAGACGAAGGGCCGCCACAGGGAGGGTAGATAACCGCCATTTTATTAGCGCGGATCTGCGGGGCCGGCGCTGTGTTTCGGGCCACCCCCCGCACCCACCCCCGCACCCACCCCCGCACCCAACCCCCGCACCACCCCCGCACCCACCCCCGCACCCAACCCCCACACCCACCCCCGCACCACCCCCGCACCCACCCCCGCACCCACCCCCGCACCCAACCCCCGCACCCACCGCACCCGCCGGCCGGCCGACCGCCGGTTTCGTCGTCTTGTCACACCGGTGAAATGCGGCGGAGAGGGTTGGCGATACGAGGGGTGAGGGGCGCCGGGCCGTGCGATGGGGCAGCAAGTGCTGGCTGGACCCTGGAGCGGCCAGCCTGCATGGAGGATGCCGGGGCCCTCCGTGAGGGGCGCGGGGTTTCGCAATCAGTGGCCTCGCCAACTCCTCCGCCCCTCTCCCCCTGCACCCGTCGATTCAATTTTTGGTCCGTTTTGAGCGAGCTGCGCCGCGGAGTCCGGCGGGGGGATGGTGGCGCCCTGGATGAGGGAGTTACGGGAAGTGAAGCGTCGGGCCGGCGAGGATCGAGTCTGCTGGAGTCTGCTGGAGTCGAGACGGAGCGGCCGGGCTTCCAGTCGGGAAAGCCTCACCTATTCGGCGGCCTTTCAGGAAAACAAACAACCTGGGGGCTAAGCCGAACGGTCGAGCGGGGCGGGGTGGGGGTGGGGGGGGGGGGGTAGGTCAGTGGCGTTGGGAGGGGCGGGGCGGCTTTAGTCAGACGGAGATAGATAGGGGCCGATGGCGACCAGAGCGGCCTCGAGTAAGAGGGAAGGCCGTGGCCGCGATCGGGAGCTGATAAAGAAGTGAGAAATAAAGGTGGCGTGGGCCACTGGGGACGGCTATCGCGGGATGGACAGGCAACAAACATTCCGCGTTAAAAGAAAGAAAGCAAGCCACTAAGGCGTGCTCTTGGTTGGCTGAGAGTTGGGAGATCATCATCTGGACCTGCCAGGGAGTGAAGGGAATGGGAAAGACGCACGCCGACCAGCTACCCGCTGCCGCACAGGCCAAACTTTTACGCGCCGACTGCAGATTGATCCTTTGACCCAGTTCAACTTCTTGGCTTGGAAAAAAATGCCTCCACTTCTCTCCTGAAAAAAAAAAAAAAAAAACAAAAAAAAAAACATGAACCCCCGGAAGCAACCAAGTCCGCGGGGAAGTTTGTCCGTCTCATTCCACGACTCGCTGATGGACCAGTGGCGTGGGAGCGGACGAGCGGAGAGCGAGGCGCGAGGAGCAGCAGGACACTGAGGACACACTGGCTACGTCTCGGCGATGCGGCACAGTAGGTCAGAAGACCGTCGAGGCGGCCAAAATTCTAGACGCGTTCTGACCTCCCGAGTCGCTGTATACGGGACTCGAATCGAACGTGCGACCTCACCAATGGATTCCTCGTTCGCATAGAGCAATCCATTGGTGGAGTCCAGGCATGGGCAGGAAAGTAAAGTAAAGTACCGCGGTACCAGCACCGCAGTACTTTTTTGGGTAAAGTACCGGCACCGCAGTGCCGTTGACGCGAAAGGGACCGGTAAAGTACCGCGGTACCGATTTGCGAGTAAAGTAACGAAAAGTACCGTCGGTCCTGTCAGCGGGCGCGCAGCCGCGCACTATTACGAATTGAGCGACACGACTATATTACGCAAGTGCATGCCCCGTCGGGTACCACGGACTCCATGCGCTGCAAACCGCTGCAGCAGCGCATCCAACAAAAGAACTTGGAGGAAAAAAAAAGAAGAAAAAATGGGGGCCCTTCTCCCACCTCCCCACACAGTAGGGAGGACCGCCTGCAACTTCGGTGGATCGGGGGAACCGGTGCATTCCAGGCGGCGACCCCAGGGGTTCTCATCTGATGTGGGCCGGGTGAAGGGCGGGGGTTGAGAGCCTTTGGTTTTCGCGGGGTGGTCAGTGGTACCCACAGTGGTACCCCCGCTGTCCGGCGCTCTCTACCGAACATGCAGTGTGAAGGGCCAGCTTCAAAGGACTTATCAACTCCAAACCGACGAATCAGAATGGACCCACTCGCGACCAATTGCGAGTGGCTGGAACGACCGGGGATCGAACCAGTGCCGAGGCCAATCCGCCGAAGCGGACTGCTTTTTAGACACCCAAGCATAGTGGACGACAAATGATCCAGACCACTACGCTATCACGACTGCACGTCTGCCGAGTGTCGGACGACGGGTTTGAGTCGCATTGGGATGAGGGAGGCAGTCGTAAAATGTATTGAAATGTTGGGATTCGATCCCCGGACCTAACTGTTCAAGTCCGACGCCTTAGCGATCTCAGCCACCACGGCTCATGGTAGATGCGGCGTCAGCCGGGCTCTAGACGCGGCAGGGATGGAGCCGCAGTGAGCGGGTCATTCGAAAAATGTTGAGAAAAAGTGGGACTCGATCCGTCGACCCCGGTACCGGGAACCGACGCCTATACCACCTCGACCACCACGGCTCATGATTGGGGACGGGTAATGTCAACGCCTTTGAACCGCACTGGGAGTGCGGTCCGCACTGCCGCACTCCGAGTGCGGCTCAAAAGACATGACATCACTTGGCCTAATCATAGGCCGTGGTGGTCGAGGTGGAGTCCCACTTTTTCTCAACATTTTTCGAATGACCCGCTCACTGCGGCTCCATCCCTGCCGCGTCTAGAGCCCGGCTGACGCCGCATCTACCATGAGCCGTGGTGGCTGAGATCGCTAAGGCGTCGGACTTGAACAGTAAGGTCCGGGGATCGAATCCCAACATATCACTACATTTTACGACTGCCTCCCTCATCCCAATGCGACTCAAACCCGTCGTCCGACACTCGGCAGACGTGCAGTCGTGATAGCGTAGTGGTCTGGATCATTTGTCGTCCACTATGCTTGGGTGTCTAAAAAGCAGTCCGCTTCGGCGGATTGGCCTCGGCACTGGTTCGATCCCCGGTCGTTCCAGCCACTCGCAATTGGTCGCGAGTGGGTCCATTCTGATTCGTCGGTTTGGAGTTGATAAGTCCTTTGAAGCTGGCCCTTCACACTGCATGTTCGGTAGAGAGCGCCGGACAGCGGGGGTACCACTGTGGGTACCACTGACCACCCCGCGAAAACCAAAGGCTCTCAACCCCCGCCCTTCACCCGGCCCACATCAGATGAGAACCCCTGGGGTCGCCGCCTGGAATGCACCGGTTCCCCCGATCCACCGAAGTTGCAGGCGGTCCTCCCTACTGTGTGGGGAGGTGGGAGAAGGGCCCCCATTTTTTCTTCTTTTTTTTTTTTCCTCCAAGTTCTTTTGTTGGATGCGCCGCTGTACAGCGGTTTGCAGCGCATGGAGTCCGTGGTACCCGTGGGTACGTCAAGTACCGTCGGTACTTTCGAAGGTACCTGTAAAGTACCGCGGCACCGAAAATTTTGATAGTACCGGTAAAGTACCGCGGTACCATAGTTTTCGGTAGTACCGGTAAAGTACCGCGGTACCATAGTTTTCGGTAGTACCGGTAAAGTACTGCGGTACCGATTGTGGAGTACCGTGCCCATTTCTGGTGGAGTCACACGTTCGCGTCCCATATAGCGACCCTGGAGCTCAAGACGCGTGTAGAGTTTTGTCCGCCTGCGTCGGTCTTCTGGCCCACTGCGTGCCGCGGGCACGAACCCCCTCCTTCTTTGGGGTGCAACTGCCCCGCTCCTTGCCAGTTTGCCGCTCCGGGGCACGCGGCTAATAATCTTTTGACGGCGACTCCGATCAAAGGCCCCGGGAAATGGGATTAGCGTCCCGAGCGGCCCGGCCCGCCCGGCGTGAATAATCTTTGCAGTGTAATTAGCAGGCAGCCAGCGAGGCAGCCAGCCAGGCAGCCAGCCCGCCCCGCTGAAACTGATCACCCCGAGGCTGGCTGCCTGCCTGGCTTGCTGCCTGGCAGGCGGACGGCGCTACCGGTGCGCGCTGGCTGGACGCCCGAATTCGAACGGGGCGGGCCCCGCTGGCGGCCAGGCAGACAGCCAGGCGACAGGCAACACCACGAAGAGGAACGGCCAAACTTGTGCCGGGCTTTATCTCCAGGACAGGCCTACCCCTCCCCCCGCCGCCACCGCCAGGACCGCCGGGCGCGCCGCGACGCCGCCGTCGACGCCGCGCTGGTCCGCGGCGGTGGGGTGCTTGTCGCTGACGCGGAGCTCGGGGCTCACGGCGGTCCTTGGCGGTCGTTAGTGCCGGGAGTGGCGGTGGGACAGGACGGCGTCGACGCACGCCGCCGCGGTCGGCCGCGCCACGTGAATGTTTAAAGCGCCCCGCCGCCTTGATGAAGAGGCAGGGAGAGCGCAAACATGGTCGGAGCAGTGCAAAGGCAGAAGCAAGGCCTCCGTGTCCACAGGATGAAAGATTGAGGCGGCCGCAAAGGCCAGCCTTAGACGGCGGACAGACGGACGGACGGACGGACGGACGTCCGCGCGCACCAGACGCACCTTGGATGGTCCTGGAGGTCCTGGAAGGCCCTGGAAGGCCCTGGAAGGCCCTGGAAGCACCGCACGTGTTGTACGACGCGAACGTGAGAAGTGGCGCGGCGAGCACGAGTAAGGCGGCGCGGTGCAGGGCTGGCCTCCGCAGGCCCGATGTGGCGGGGCGGCTGTTTGCTCAAGGCCCTCTTATTTCTTGGCGGGGAAAGTTCTTCCCGCCGTCGTAACATGACTCTCCCCGCCCCCTTTCTGTTTCTCTTGAGCTGTCATATCCCCCCTCCCCTGGAGCAAGAGGAGCAAACAGGACACGCAGCGCGCGCGCGCGCCGCGTTCGAAGAGTGGCCTGTCGCACACCTGCCCGCGAGGGGGCGAGGTGAGGACTCCGGGAAGTCGTAATTCAAACCGCGCGGTCCTCGTGAGGTGCACGCCGCCCTGCATGTACTCCGCCAATTGCCGGGAGAGTGTACGCGTCCCAGGTGCGTGCACCGAGCGGGACCGCCGGCATTCCGCCGCGATGTTCGCCCACAGCTACGCGGCGCTCTGCCCACGGCACTCCCAGCGGCGCGGCACTTCGTTTCCGATAATTGAATACCGAGACGCGAAAATAACAGAAACGGGTTCAGGGCGGCGAAGTTTGGGCATCCCTGCCGCGCATCCCCGTCCGCGCTGCGGGGCAGCCAGTGAGGCGCGCCGGGCCGCGGCTTGGCTCGCTTGGCTCGCTTGGCTCGCTTGGCTCCAGCCCATAGGCAGCCAACGACCCGTCGCGTCACGCCGCCACGCCTGGGGCCCTGCGGCGCGGCGCACAGTGGGTCAGAAGACCCTTGAGGCGGCCAAAATTCTGGACGCGTTTTGAGCTCCAGAGTCGCTAAATGGGACTCGAATCGAACGTGTGACCCCACCAATGGATTCCTCGTTCGGAGAGCAATCCATTGGTGGGGTCACACGTACGATTCGCGTCCCGTTTGGCGACTCTGGAGCTCAAAACGTGTCCGGGATTTTGGCCGCCTCCATTGTCATCTGACCCACGGTGCGGTGCTTCCTCCCGACCGAAAACTGAATTCCCGCTGCGGTGCGTTTGCCGCCGTCTTCGGTCTCATCGCGGAATCGCATTGCGTGCCCCCCCCCTTTCTTCCCGGAATCAGCGCGGGACGGCAGGTAGACCAGAGCGACGCTACCTCAGCACCGCGTTATTTTCCGATTGGATTGATGCTGGATCGGCAGCGCTGCCGGCACGGACGGCCGGAGCGGCTGGAGCGGCTGGAGCCAGCCTCACGGGGCCGGCCGGAAGGGACGCCAACAGGAAGATGGTGATGTAATGCTGCGAGAAGGACGACGACGCGAGCATTGAATCGAATCCTGCAAATTTCAGCAACGCTAACGGGGCCAAAAAAAAAGGAGGAAAAGACAGAGAGACGCGGTGGAAGGAAAGAAAAGATGACACAAGGCAACGGGACACGGGCCGCAGCGCAGCGCCTGCTGCCCTTGTCTCCCGCCCCAGTAATCCCGCCTTTTCACGTGTCGCTTTCTCACGGCTCATTAAGACGGTCCACTGTTTGCCCTCTTGCCGGGCCAAAGCTGCTTACAAGTTAATTAACGCGCATCGTCACGGGGGCACTCTGTGACGCGGTCCGTGACGCCGCGCGCCGCCCTGCCTTCTCACAGTGGGCCAGAAGACTGCTGAGGCAGCCGGAATTCTAGACGCGTTTTGAGCTGCAGAGTCGCTAAATGGGACTCGAATCGAACGTGCGACCTCACCAATGGATTGCTCTCCGAACGAGCAATCCATCGGTGGGGTCACACGTTCGATTCGTGTCCCATTCAGTGACTCCGGAGCTCAAAACGCGTCTAGAGTTTTGTTCCGCCCGCGGCGGTCTTCGTGCCCACTGTGCGCCTCGCGCTGGAGTTCCGACGTTGAAAAATTGGCTGCTGGATCGTCTGGCCTCTCGGCCGGCGGGGCCACTGTAAATCCCCCGCCCCCCAACCCTTTTACTTTGCGTGCCCGGCTGATTAGTCGGAGAAATTATTTGGTGCCCAAAGCCCGGGCCGCCGCCACTGCAAGACGGGGGCCTTCCCCTTCTTCTTGGCGGCCAGGGCGGTCTTGACTGAGCTGCCGGCCGGGCTGGCTGTGAAACTGCGTCAAAATAACGAGGAGCATGTAAATTTATTCGGTGGATTGTTGCTGCTGCCCCGCCGCGCCTCGCGCTGCACAGTTGGCCAGAAGACCGTTGAGGCGGCCAAAATTGTTGACGCGTTTTGAGCTCCAGAGTCGCTTAATGGGACTCGAATCGAACGTGTGACCCCCACCAATGGATTGCTCTCCAAACAAGGAATCCATCGGTGGGATCACACGTTCGATTCGAGTCCCATTTGGCGGACTCTGGAGCTCAAAACGTGTCCGGGATTTTGGCCGCCCCAACGGTATTCTGACCCACTGTGCGCTGCTGCAGCAGGCAGGGTAGCTCGCTCGCCTGGGTCGCGGTGCCCCTACACCTGTTTATCAGCACCGCTTTCGGACGCTATCGCCCGTTGACAAAGCTGTGCGGCCGTGGCGCCGTCACTCGGCGGCAGCATTTCTACCGCCGCCCCCTGCAGGGCCCTGCCTGCTGCTCGGCTTGCTTCTCCTCCTCCGTCGCTCCGCGCCACTTAATTCCGAACCTCTTTATCGCTATCTCCGCCTTGGCCCCGCCGCGACCTGGTGGCGCACAGTGGGCCAGAAGACCGTTGAGGCGGCTAAAATTCTAGACGCGTTTTGAGCTCGAGAGTCGCTGGATGGGACCTCAAATAAAACGTGTGACCTCACCAATGCATTGCTCTCCAAACGAGGAATCCATTGGTGGGGTCGCATGTTCGATTTGAGTCCCTTTTAACGACTCTGGAGCTCAAAACGCGTCTAGAATTTTGGACGCCTCCTTGGTCTTCTGACCCACTGTGCGGCGGCAAAGCGAAACAAAATAACTCGAAACTCGAAAAGAGGGACTTGGAAAAATGAAGGCGAGGATGGAGGATAAACAGCGACAGGCGGGACGCTGCGGCAAGGCATGTCCGAGGTCCACGGTCGATCTCCCCGGCCTCCGAGAAGGAGGAGGAGGAGGAGGAAGATCGCCAAGTTGAGCCGCCTCGCCTCGCCTCGCCTCGCCCTGTTAGCATCGCTAAGACAATAATGAGAGGCCGGCCGGTTACACTGGGAGGGAGGCCCAAGTTTTCTGTTCCGAGCTATCCGTCGCCTCGGCAAACAAATTCGAAAAGGGTGGAGCGGTGGCGCGTCCGGAGCACTGGCGGACCCCGCCCCGCCCCGCCAGCACTGTCGCATTTTCAATATCATTCCAGCGGCATTCGTTCGGGCAGCAAGCGCGCGGACAAAACAGCCAGCTTTGGAATTAATTTAATGACTGGTGGCGCCCACTGTCCCGCGGGGCGGGGCGGGGCGGGGCGGGGCGGGGCGGGCGGGGCGGGGCGGGGCGGGGGGGCGGGGCGGGGGCTTATTGGCTGCCGAGCGCTTGGCGGGCCTGACTGTTCGGACAGCACCCCAGCCGGGGCCCGGGCCGGGGCCCGCTGGGTCGTCCCTGGGCGCGCGCGAGGTTGGGGCTATCAAACGGAAACATTCCTCTTGCAGCTCAAAGAGGCGCCGACGCCAGCATGGAGTTCTGCCGGCCCGGGGGTTCTGCCCCCAGCGGCCCCAGAAGGGGCAGCCAGGGCTCAGTGGGTCAGAAGACCTTTGAGACGGCCAAAATTCTGGACGCGTTTTGCGCTCCAGATTCGCTAAATGGGACTCATATCTGACGTGTGATCCCACCGATGGATTGCTCTCGCTCTCCAAACGAGGCATCCATTGGTGGGGTCACACGTTCGATTCGAGTCCCATTGAGCGACTCTGGAGCTCAAAACGTGTCCGGAAATTTTAGACGCCTAAACGGTCTTCTGACCCACTGTGCGGCGGGGTTGGCGGGCGCAGCCGCCACTCGCCGCTCAAAAGTTGGATGGGGACGATATCAGGAGCGGGGCCACAGGCACTGCGGCCGGCGCCGCACCGCGTCCAGTTTGGAGTAGTTCTGGTCGCGCCTGGTTTCCAATCAAGCGGCGCTCCCCGCGGGGCCGCGGCCGCTGCCCGCCAATACGACAGAGACTCGCTTCCCTTTGCAGCTGGATTGGCGCTTGGCTGCAGGCGGGGCGGCGCACCCCGCTCGGCCCAGTGTGGCTCGCATCGCGTGATGGCCAGCGTCAGACAGCTCCACGGTCCACAACCACACTGCCACTCCAATCGCATTCCTCTTGGGGATGACCTTCCTGCTGGCACCGCTGGCATAGAGGCGCACTCACACTCACGCTCTCTCTCTCTCTCTCTCTCTCTCTCTCTCTCTCTCTCTCTCTCTCTCTCTCTCTCTCTCTCTCTCTCTCTCTCTCTCTCTCTCTCTCTCTCTCTCTCTCTCTCTCTCTCTCTCTCTCTCACTCACTCTCTCACACACACACACACACACACACACACACACACACACACACACCCCACTGAAAACGAAAATGTCATTATTATGACTTAGGGGCGATACATAAAAGCAGCAGAAAATAAAAGTATTGCCAATAGGGGCGATACTTTTTTGTATCACCTGAAGCGGCCATAATTAAGTCCTTTTGATTTTTAGTGCTTGTAGCTTGGAGGTGTCCTGCTCGGGCGTGCTTGGCGTGCTCCGCCGCTCCCCGCTCCTTCGCGAACTCCTCCGCGGCGTCGCGATCCCCTCGGCCTGAAAGGGCGCCGTCTCGTGGGCTCGTCTCTGCGCCTTTGTCGGGGGCCTCGTCGCGATCGTCGATTGTCACACCGCCTGCCTATAAAGTGACACGTTTTGTCGGATGGCAGGAGAGAGGCGCCGCACAGAAAGGACGACTCAGGCTCCAAATCCCGCCAACTTTTCCCCTCCCTCCCCTCCTTTTCATCTTTTTCCAATTTCTCTATTTTTAGCCGCCCGGGGCAATGGGAGCAAACGCCAGTCCTCGGCGCTTTGTTCTGCTGTTCCGGATATAACGTTTAGCATTCCTCGGGCCGGTGGGGAGCTGGGGAGATAATTGAGGCCACCTCCTTCTTTGAGGCCGTTCCCTCCGAGTCGAGCGCGACACTTTCCCGACGGCGTAGAAGTTTGCCGCTGGTGAAGAAAAACTGAAGAAAGCGCGTGCAGCGCAGCGATAGGCATCGGCCCGGCTCACAATTGTTTTCCTTGGCACAAGTTTTTTTTTTTTTTTTTTTTTTTTTTTTGCGCGGGGTGAGAGTTTTTGTTTGCGGATAAGGTCCTTTTTGATTTAGAAATGCCTGTGTGAGTTCTACCAGGGACCTCGTAGAGACGAAAAAAAATAATGGCTCGTCGAAATTAAAATGGCTTTGTAGAAGACGCACGCCTGAAACCTCACGAAGTATTTTGAGCATACATAATACAAACTAATTAACTTTGTTATACGAAAAATTAAGTTCGTAAATTACGAAGTATATTCTTTGTAAGTTTATGTATGCTCAAAATACTTTGTTGTAACACGCTCCTTTTCTTTGTAAGGCCTAAAATAGTTTGTAAGGTTCTCTCAGTGGCGCAGATAGTTAATCAGGAAGCTTCTCCTGCCATGGGCGTTCGGCAGGCCAGGCTGTAGACACCCCTCGCTGCGTCACTGGGCGTTGAATGCACTTCTCCGCTTTTGTCGAGGCCGATTGCACGCGCCTCGCCTTGGCAGCGCGCCAGCGTGTCTCCGCCGCACCCCGCACGCCGCCGCCCGTCATTCGCACCAAATCCCACTTTAACAGAGTCCCCTCCATATTCGGCCGCTACGCAGTGGGCCAGAAGACCGGCGCGGGTGGCCGAAACTGTCGACGCGTTCGCTCCAGAGTCGCTAAATGAGACTCGAACCGAACGGGTGACCCCACCAATGGATTGCTCTTCGAACGAGGAATCCATTGGTGGGGGTCACACTTCCGGTTTGAGCCCCATTTAGTGACTCTGGAGCTCAAAACGCGTCTAGAGTTTTGGCCGCCAGCGTCTGTCTTCTGGCCCACCGTGCGCCACCGCCGCACCTCGGCCGGTAGTCTTTCAATCAATTTCGATGCGACGCAAGGCAAGCCCTACTCCGCGACGCCGAGCCACCCCCTGCAGCTCCCAGCCCGCCCCTGCCCGCCCCAGCCCGCCCCAGCCCGCCCCAGCCCGCCCCAGCCCGCCCCAGCCCGCCCCAGCCCGCCCCAGCCCGCCCCAGCCCAGCCCCAGCCCGCCCCAGCCCGCCCCTGCCCGCCCCAGCCCGCCCCTGCCCGCCCCTGCCCGCCCCAGCCTCCCTGGGCCGAGGCTGGCCAGGCAGGAGGCGCTGGGCCCCGCAGGCTTGATCCGCTAGATTAGGCGCTGCATCTCCTGCTGCAGCGCGGCGCCCCGTCGCCCCGGCGCCGTCGGGGGAGGCGGCGGATGGCAGAAAAAAGGGCGGGAAAAGGAGATGAATTTTTGTTTATTGTTGTCGGCTTGCATAATAATAGTGGTGAAGGGCTTACGAGCGAATGCCGGGGAAATTACGAACAGGGCCCCGCGGAGGGCCCATGCGCTGGGCCAGAGGCAAGGGCCAAGGGAATGCCGGCGCGTCCCGCGGGGCGCGGTTGGGCCCCTCCTCGCTGCACTTCAATAAAACTAGTCCTCCACGACAATCCCCCGAAAGGCGCGGCAAAACGCTTGAAATTGGAATCGTGGATTTGGAGGCCGCCGCCGCGTGCCGCCGCCGCGCCGTCCCAGGGCGGCGGGGCTCAGCGCACAGTGGGTCAGAAGACCGTTGAGGCGGCCAAAATTGGAGACGCGTTTGGAGCTCCAGAGTCGCTAAATGGAACTCGAATCGAACTTGTGACCCCAACCAATGGATTGCTCTTCAAACGAGGAGTCCATTGGTGGGGTCACACGTTCGATTCGAGTCCCATTTAGCGACTCTGGAGCTCAAAACGCGTCCAGAATTTTGGCCGCCTCAACGCTCCTCTGACCCACTGTGCAGCGCCAAGTGGCAGCAACGCCCTCCTCCTCGAGGCCTTCGGCAAGGCCCTCAGGGCCCTGGGTGGGTCGCGAGGCGGCAGCTACTGCGTGACGCGAGGAGGCCATCCTACAGCCCGCGGGCCCGGCGCGGCCCTGCCCGGCCACAGCAATGAGAGGAATACATGCATAAGAATGGCGGATGGCGGCGCAAAACCCATAATGCCCGCCGTTATTGTTGATCGGAGTCAAAGGAGCTCTCTCTCTCTCTCTCTCTCTCTCTCTCTCTCTCTCTCTCTCTTTCCGTTGGCGCCCGGTTTACGGCCGTTTGGGTCGCGAGCCGAGGAAGGTGTAGGGAGTAGGGGCGACGCAGCGTCCACGCAGCGACGCTGTTGCAGGAGGCGCGCCGCGTTACGCACACACGCACAGTTCTCCTCTTCGGTGTTGTTTCCCCCGGAAGCCCGTCGTCGTACAAATTGCCCGACCGTCTCAATCGAAAAACTTTGATACGCCACAAGTGTTTGCTCTCACGCTAGGGCTTGGCCGGGCCGGGATGGGGAGGGGGGGGGACTTCCCTGACATGATTAAGCGCGGGGCGGAGGAGGACGGCGCGACTCGGCGCGGCAGCGGGGCCCGTCGGCCGCGCACCAGTCCCTCGCCTAGCCACGCACACACGACGCGTTGCGATGGTTTCTTCGCCGCACTTTGCCGGGCGTGTTCTCTATTTGCACTCCAATGCCGCGCCGCGGCCGCGCGAGGATCCCTGCGAGTACCGTCGGCGCGTGCGTGCGTGCGTGTGCGCGTGGTGTGTGCGTGCGGGCCGCGGCCGCGCGTAGGTACAGTGTGCGGCACGGAACTATGAGCATAAATCTGGGGTGGGGCTGCGCGTCCGGCGGTGGGGCTCCGCGGCGTGGCAATGCAAGGCAATGCTGTGTATCGCCCCGCCCCACCCCGCCCCGCCCCCCGCCCCGCATAAATATCCGGGCAAGACGGCGCGCCCCCCGCCGGAATACGAAAAGCGCGTCGCGACGCCGCTGCCGCCTCCTCGGACACGGACAAGTTTGCAGCGAGGGAGATTTTTATTTTGCAAGTGTTATGGTGCTGTTCGCGCTGTGTGTGGGGCATCGGTGTAGTTTATAGTGCGGGGAGAGGGCGGGGGTACCTGTACCATCCCGCCTGACACTGGGGCCGCCCCCTGCTGAACCAGAAAGCCGCGGTGCATTGCTTAGTGGTTCAGAAGATCGTTTGAGGTGGCCTAAATTGGAGTCGCATGTTCGATTTGAGTCCCTTTTAGCGTCTCTGGAGCTCGTTACGCGTCTAGAATTTCGGCCACGGTCTTCTGACCCTCTGTGCGGTGGCTGAGACACGCCCTCCTTTAAAGCAATGTTTTTTTTTTTGTTTTTTTTTTGCACCTTTGCGGAGGTACGGTGCGGCACGTCAGCCGGCCCACGTCGCGGTGCGTTTTTGAAAACATGTTGTTGACAGAATTAATAGAATAGCGACGACGGCGATCCATTTTTCCATGGGCGGTTCCCGGGGCCGCTGCTGTAGCAGAGCCTGCCAGGCGAGGTGGCCGGGTTGATTATGACGATACAAAAGGACACTCTTCCGCGCGGCGGCCCAGCCAAAGGGCCCAGCCCGGCTCCGCAGGCCCCGCCGTGGACCCGCTGCGCCGCCGCGCCCCCAAATCCAATCAAAACGACCGTGTTTTTTGTTGCCTATGTCCCCTTCCGAGGGGTGGAGCAGAAACACTGGCCGCGGGGCGGGGGCGGGGCGGGGCGGCGGGGCAAGCGCGGCCGGGCCGAGGTGTAGGTGGCGGCAGTACACTCCGGTGAGTCGCCAACCACGGAGGGCCACGGGCTGTGTCAGCTCAGTCGCGCGGAAGGCCGCCACTGAGACAACCTAACAAACTACAGGCCTTACAAGCAAAAACAGCTTGTTACAGTATAACAAAGAATCTTGAGCATACTGTACAGAAGCCTTACAAAAGAAAATACTTCGTAATTTACGAACTATTTCTTTTGTATTACAAAGTAAATTATTTGGTACTATGTGTGCTCTCAAAATTACTTCGTAAGGTTTTAAGGCGTGTTGGCCTTGTGAGACTTGTGGCCTTAGCACCCCTCGACAAGAACAAGCACTCGCGACAAATGAACGAACACGACCTCCTGCTGCATGCTGGGAGTGTGTCGCACGTTTCGCTCACTCGGCAGGCAGGCACGTATGTAGAGTCCCGCTCCGATATTCCTCGGCCCTGCTGCGCGTCCTACCGCAAACCTGGCGGCACGTCTACTGCCGGCGGTCCTCGGAAGGCCTGTCTGTGCGTGCTGGATGGAGCATCCGCCACGCCGCGCCGCCCTCTCCGGTGGGGCTGGCTGCGCTGCGTGCGCCCCAACCCCGCCCCGCCCCGCCGGTGGCGGTCCCCAGCACAGCCCTTCGTCTCTCTTCCCCCCCCCCCCCCCCCCCCCCCACCCCCCCCCCCCCCCCCCCCCCCCCCCCCCTTTTCCCCTCCCCCCCCCCCCCCCCCCTTCCTCCAGTCTCGCCGGCGGCCGCTCGCCCCGCGAACACACGCCTCCGCGCCGCCGCCGCGACCCGGCCGCGCCCGGCGAGCTGCGACTCGCAGTCCAACAAGTGGCCGGACGACGGTCCAGGACGTCGCGACGCGTCGCGATGGTGTGACTGTGGATTACGCAGCCGCGACGCCGTGCCGACGCCGCAGGGGAGTTGTGGCGTGCGTGTGGTGTGTGTGGCATGCGTAGACGGCCACCGCGGAGCCGCCCAGCGTAGACGACGTTGACGTGTGCCGCGTGCTGCGTGCGTTTGGTTAGTAGAGGCGACGGAAGAAGTACTTCACACTAAATTCCTTTAGTACAACTTTTTCGTTCCGTGGTCT